>SJYC01109909.1:0-18630 GCA_006408675.1 Madoqua kirkii
GACTCAGTGATGCTATGATTGTTAAATTTCTGCAAAATAAATTACTGTAACTTACTATAATGAGTTGGTTTCATGTCTGCTGCTGCTGCTAAGTCGCTTCAGTTGTGTCCAACTCTGTGTGACTGCAGAGACGGCAGCCCACCAGGCTTCATCATCCCTGGGATTCTCCAGGCAAGAACACTGGAGTGGTTGCCATTTCTTTCTCCAATGTATGAAAGTGAAAAGTGAAAGTGAAGTCCCTCAGTTGTGTCTGACTCTTCACGACCCCATGGACCAAAGCCTACCAGGCTCCTCCATCCATGGGATTTTCCAGGCAAGAGTGGATTCATGTCTAGATAATTATAATTTGTATGCTAAGAGTGGCTCTCTTTTGAAACATCTTAATCTGGAAGCTATATATCAGGAATCAGCATTAGGCACTGAAAAATCAGGAATATTAGTATAATCTAACAATAAAATACTTCCTAACTAGAGAACTGAGTGATGTTCAAGTAGGGAGCATGGCCAGAGAGATGAGGTAGGTTCCTCACTCTTTTATGAAAAAACTGATAGGATCTAACAAGAGCCAGTGGGCAGTATTTTAGGTCTACAGCCTCTGGCTTCCTGGCGACACTGTCACCTGACCCCCAAGACTGAATGAGTCTGCTTTCAAAATGTCATTTCATCCACCTTGGAATGAATCATTCAATCCTAGGAGGCATTGTAGTGTCTAAGATGAACCGTGCAACCTTTGGTGATTTTTAAAGAATAGATTGTAATGCTGTTTCTATGCCTTCTTGCTAAAAATTAATTGTTTATTTGGTCTAAAATATATTTTCATTGTAGCAAATCACCTGCTCACCTGATAAACAAGTGATAGAAGATGAGGCTTAAAGCCTTCATTTCACTGTAATGCTGAAGACGATTGGTATTTATGAAGAGAATCTGAACTTGTCTTACAGCTAGATTCAAGGTCAGGTGGAAAAGTTGCAAAACAGCAGGCTGCATCAATCAGCAGTTTCCAGAGAAACAGAAACAGTAAATTGCTCTCTCTCTCTCTCTCTATATATATATATAGAGAGAGAGATAGATATAAAATCATATGTATATTTGTTGTAATACACATTGTGTGTGTATATGCATGCACACAGATACATACATACAGAGATTTTAACGAGTTGGTTCACTTGATTATGAGGGCTGGGAAGCATAAAATTTGCAAGGCAGTTTGGCAGGCAAGAAATTCATGCAGGATTTCTGTGTTACAATCTTGAAGCAGAATTTGTTCTCTAGCAAGCCTGTTTTTGCTCTTGTATCTCACTGATTGAATGACCCCACCCACAATATCCAGGGAAATCTTTTATTTAAAGGCAATTTTTTGTAGATGTTAATCATACCTACAAACTACTTCATAGTAACATCTAATCTAGTGTCTGATTAAACACCTGGACTCCATAGCCTAGCCAAGCTGACTCAAAAAATTAACCATCCCACAGCCCTTCTGCAAATAAAAAGGACTCACACAAAAGAAATGACTACATAGAGAGAGAAGTCTCTAAGTCTGCTGCTCGAGATCATAAGGAGACATTCAAAAGGAAGTGGGAGGTGATCATGTATCATTGGGAACCTTTAATAACAATGATCACACACTTTCCTGTCAATGCTGAGACACTTCTAACAGTGAAAGGACATGCTATTTATTACTAATGTCAAGATACAGATTAAAACCATGATGCTCTCAATTTGATGCTTATATCCAAATAAAGTCAGACTTTTCTTAATCCCCCTCATCTAGTTAGTCACTTTAAAACTGCTTACCTGTGTGTGAAAGTTGCTCAGTTATATCCAACTCTGCAACCCCATGGATTGTACAGTTCATGGAATTCTCCAGGCCAGAATACTGAAGTGGGTAACCTTTCCCTTCTGCAGGGGATCTTCCCAACAGGTCTCCTGCATTGCAGGCAGATTCTTTACCAACTGAGGCTATCAGGAAATCCTGCAGGCGCAAATAAAGGGATGAAAGAGACAGAAGCTGCCATCTCAACATTCCCTCATTGGATGAAATTATCAGTAGAAGCTTCCTTCTCTGTGGTTTAAGGAACAATTTTGGAGAAATGGAACAAAAAGTTCCCCCAATATGTAATGACATATAATCAGAGAATGGGTTAGCAGACAGGTGAATAGCAATGTCTATATTTAAAGTGTTCCTTAAATGTTATTCTTCCTTACTTGTCCAAAAGTTTCTATTATCCCAAATAGGACGGCAGAGCCCTTAATGGAAACGTTTCCTTCTCCATTGATATTTTCTCAGTTTTCTGGCACTGGTAACACTCTTCAAACCACAGATGCCCTGAAAACCATACCCTGTGCTGTCTTAGCATAGAATCTTCAGATCACTGGTAATGATATTGTTGAATCTTGGAAATCTAGTTTAATCATCCTCAGGTAATTGTTGCTGTTTTGCTCAGTCACGTCTGGCTCTTTGTGACCCCATGGACTGTAGCCCGCCAGGCTCTCAGTTCATGAGATTTTCCAGGCAAGAATACTGGAGTGGGGTGCAGTTTCCTCCTCTGGGGATTTTCCTGACTCAAGGATCGAACCTGTGTCTCCTCTGTTGGCAAGTGGAACTTTTACCACTGAGCCACTGGGGAAGCCCCCTCATGTAATTAGCTCCATTCATATTAATGGCAAAAGAAATATGGGTAGATAAAATGGGCAAAATTTAGTGCACCTAACACTGACATGTCTATATTTTTTATAAACTATTATGAAACTCCTTATTCTTATTCTTTTCCCTAGGTACATATCAGGAATGAACTTTCCAACCTCATGTGGTTTGTTGGAGATATGTAAATTGTTCTGACCTATGAAGTGTCAGAGGACAAATATCTAATTGCCAATGCAATTATTCAGGGACAAAAATGTCATCATTGTTATACAGTGGCAAATTATTTGGTGAAACTGTTGCCTGAATAAACTTGGAAAGCACATAATGTACCTAAACACACAAATCATTAGTAGGAGAGTCTGGAAAGCAGACTGATATTAGCTATGTTTGCCACTCCACTTGAAAAGGCCCTAAAGGAAAGAGAACTGGTTTGTAAGCAGGAATATAGAACATGGAGAATCTAGATACTCAGTTACTTGTAGGTTAGAAAAAATAAATGCTTTTCAACCCCAAAGAGTAAAATACAAATAAAGAAATTCTTTGAGCAACAAAATCAGATTAAACACTGCCTAAATTAAAAAAACAAATTAAGGGCCCTACTTTAAAGTCTACTGTTCAACACTTGAATGGCTTGGGTGCAATCCATTATGCCTTTTAGTTGAATAATTGATTTAGGGGAAAGAAAAGTGAGTGTGGCTTTCTCCTGGAAACTTGACAGGCTCCAAGTAGCAATTGTATCCAGCAAGTGAGAGTGAAAGTCTTGGAGAAAACTATGGGCATCACTCTTGACACATGCTGTGGACTGGAATAAGACTCTTAAGTGTCTGAGAAAGCTATACCAGTTAAACAAACAATATACAAACAGAAATAAAACAAGACCTTGGCTTACATTGTGCAGTTTTGAACACTGAACAACCTTGAACTTTCACATTTATATGAGAGGAAAGGGTCTAAGAAGGTGTTCCATTACAAAAGAGTGTGGTATCCGTGAGGATATGCTACTCAGATCAACAGTGGACTTCATGACCAATGACTTCAGGGACTCCTGAAATCACTGCCATGGGTAAGCCAAGGCTATACTTTTCATCGACACTCTGAGGTAGTAAGTAAGTATGCTTTATTGACTACACCAAAGCCATGGACTGTGGGTCACAACAAACTGGAAAATTCTTCAAGAGAAGGGAATATCAGACCACCTTCCCTGCCTCCTGAGAAATATGTATTCAGTTTAAGAAGCAATAGTTAGAACCAGACATGGAACAACAGACTGGTTTCACACTAGAAAAGGATATATTAAAAAAAGCTATATATTGTCACCCTGTTTATTTAACTTATATGCAGAGTACATCATGAGAAATGCTAGGCTGGATGAAGCACAAGATGGAATCAAGATTGCTGGGAGAAATATCATTAACCTCAAGTATGCAAATGACACCACCCTTATGGCTGAAAGCAAAGAGGAACTGAAGAGCCTCTTGATGAAAGTGAAAGAGGAGAGCGAAAAAACTGGCTTAAAACTCAACATTCATATGGCAAAACCAAGACAATTTTGTAAATTAATTAACCTCCAATTAAAATAAATAAATTTATATTTAAAAAAATAAAATAAAATAAATGAACATCATGGCATCTTGTGCCATCACTTCATGGCAAATGGATGGGGAAACAACGGAAACAGTGAGAGACTTTATTTCCTTGGACTCTAAAATCACGGCAGATGGTGACTGTAGCCATGAAATTAAAAGATGCCTGCTTCTTGGTAGGAAAGCTATGACAAATTTATAGAGCATATTAAAATGTAGAGACATTGCTTTTCTGAAACAGGTTCATATAGTCAAGGATATGGTTTTTCTAGTAGTCATGTATGGATGTGAGAATTGGACTATAAAGAAAGCTGAGCACTGAAAAACTGATGCTTTTGAACTGTAATTAGAAGACGCTCATTCCTTGGAAAAAAAGTTATGACCCACCTAGATAGTATATTCAAAAGCAGAGACATTACTTTGCTGACTAAGGTCTATCTAGTCAAGGCTATGGTTTTTCCTGTGGTCATGTATGGATGTGAGAGTTGGACTGTGAAGAAGGCTGAACACCGAAGAACTGATACTTTTGAACTGTGGTGTTGGAGAAGACTCTTGAGAGTCCCTTGGACTGCAAGGAGATCCAACCAGTCCATTCTGAAGGAAATCAACCCTGGGATTTCTTTGGAAGGAATGATGCTAAAGCTGAAACTCCAGTACCTTGGCCACCTCATGCAAAAGAGTTGACTCACTGGAAAAGACTCTGATGCTGGGAAGGATCGGGGGCAGGAGGAGAAGGGGATGACTGAGGATGAGATGGCTGGATGGCATCACGGACTCGAAGGTTGTGAGTCTGAATGAACTCCAAGAGATGGTGATGGACAGGGAGGCCTGGCATGCTGCGATTCATGGGGTTGCAAATAGTTGGACACGACTGAACGACTGAACTGAACTGAAGGAGATAAAAGAACTCTACACAGAAAATTATAAGGCACTGATTAAAGAAATCAAAGATGACATAAACAAATGGAGAGACATTCTATATTCCTGGATAGGAAGAACCAATATTGTGAAAATGACTACGCTAATAATGTAATCTACACATTCAATGGAATCCCTATCAAATTACCAGTGACATTTTCCACAGAACTAGAAGAAAAAATTTCACAGCTTGAATGGAAACGCCAAAGATTCCAAATAGCCAAAGCAGTCAGGAAAAAGAAGAATGGAGCTGGAGGAATCAATCTTCCTTACTTCAGATTATACTACAAAGCTACAATCATCAAGACAGTATGGTGCCGGCACAAAACCAAACATATAAACTAATGGAGCAATATAGAAAGCCCAGAAATAAACCCATGCACCTGTGGGTAACTTATTTTGACAAAGGAAGCAAGAATATACAATGGGGCAAAGACAGCCTCTTCAAAAAATGGTTCTGGGAAAACTGGATAGGTACATAGAAAAGAATGAAATTATAACACTTCCTAACATGATGCACAAAGATAAATTCCAAATGGATTAAAGACCTAAATGTAAGGCTAGAAAATATAAAACTCTTAGAGGAAAACATAACACTTGATGACATAAATCAAAGCAAGATCCTGTATGACCCACCTCCTAGAGTAATGGAAATAAAAACAAAAGTAAACAAGTGGGACCTGATTAAGCTTAAAGGGTTTTGCACAGCAAAGAAGGTTATAAGCAAAGTGAAAAGCCAATCCTCAGAACGGGAGAAAATAATAGCAAATGAAACAACTGGCAAAGGATTAATTTCCAAAATATATAAACAGCTCATACAATTCAATACCAGAGAAACAAACAACCCAATCAAAAAGTGGGAAAAAGACTTAAGCAGACATTTCTCTAAAGAAAACATGCAGATGGCTAACAAACAGATTAAAAGATGCTCAACAGCACTCATTATTAGAGAAATGCAAATCAAAACTACAATCACCTCACACCAGTCAAAACAGCCATCATTAAGAAGTCTACAAACAATAAATACTGAAGAGGGTGTGGAGAAAAGGGAATGCTCTTGCACTTTTGGTGGAAATGTAAATTGATACAGCCAGTATGGAAGATGGGATGGAGATTCCTTAAAAAACTAGGAATAAAAGCACCATATGAGCCAGCAATCCCACTCCTAGGCATATACCTTGAGGAAACCAAAGCTGAAAAAGACACATGTTTCCCATTCTTCATTGCAGCACCATTTACAATAGCTAGAGCATGGAAGCAACCTGGATATCCATTGATAGATGAAAGGGTAAAGAAGTGATACATATACACAATGGAATATTACTTAGCCATAAAAAATGCATTTGAGTCAGTTCTAAAGGTGGGTGAACCTAGAGCCTATTATACGGTGTCACATAAGTCTGAAAGAGAAAGATAAACATTGTATTCTAACGCATATATGTAGAATCTAGAAAAATAGTACTGAAGAATTTATTTCTTGGGCAGCAATGGAGAAACATAGAGAAAAGACTTATGGACATGAGGAATGGGGAGGAGAGGGTGACATGTATGGAGAGAGTAACACGGAAGCTTACATTACCATATGTAATAAAATAGGTAGACAATGGGAATTTGCTGTATGTCTCAGGAAACCCAAACAGGGTCTTTGTGTCAACCTAGAGGGGTGGGATGAGGAGGGCGATGGGAGGGAGGTTCAGAAGGGAGAGGATATATGTATACCTATGGCTGATTCATGTTGAGCTTTGACAGAAATCAACAAAATTTTGTAAATCAATTATCCTTCAATTAAATAATAAATACAATAAAAAATGTGAAAGCAAAAAAAAATTCACTCTGGTTGTTACATTGAGACAAGAAAGAGGGAAAAGAGCCCTCTTTTAAGACTCTACAGGAATTTAATGGGATATGATGCAGATGATGACTGCAGCCATGAAATTAAAAGACTCTTACTCCTTGGAAGAAAAGTTATGACCAACCTGGATAGAATATTCAAAAGCAGAGACATTACTTTGCTAACAAAGGTCTGTCTAGTCAAGGCTATGGTTTTTCTAGGGGCCATGTATGGATATGAGAGTTGGACTGTGAAGAAAGCTGAGCGCTGAAGAATTGATGCTTTTTTAAAATTTTCTTTCTTTCTTTCTTTTTTTTTTTACTTTATTTTACTTTACAGTACAGTATTGGTTTTGGCATACATTGACATGAATCCACCACATGTGTACGTGAGCTCCCAAACATGAACCCCCCTCCCACCTCCCATCCCACATCATCCCTCCGGATCATCCTCATGCTCCAGCCCCAAGCATCCTGCATCCTGCATCGAACATAGACTGTGATTTTTTCTTACATGATAGTATACATGTTTCAATGCCATTCTCCCAAATCATCCCACCCTCTTCCTCTCCCTCAGAGTCCGAAGGTCTGCTCTACCCCTCTGTGTCTTTTTTGCTGTCTTGCATACAGAGTCGTCATTACCATCTTTCTAATACAGAATGAAGTAAGCCAGAAAGCAAAAACACCAATACAGTATACTAACACATATATATGGAATTTAGAATTGATGCTTTTGAACTGTGGTGTTGGAGAAGACTCTTCAGAGTCCCTTGGATTGCAAGGAGATCCAACCAGTCCATTCCGAAGGAGATCAGCCCTGGGATTTCTTTGGAAAGAGTGATGCTAAAGCTGAAACTCCAGTACTTTGGCCACCTCCTGCAAAGAGCTGACTCATTGGAAAATACTGATGCTGGGAGGGATTGGGGCAGGAGGAGAAGGGGACAACAGAGGATGAGATGGCTGGATGGCATCACTGACTCAATGGACGTGAGTCTGAGTGAACTCCAGGAGTTGGTGGTGGACAGGGAGGCCTGGCGTGCTGTGATTCATAGGGTTGCAAAGAGTCGGACACGACTGAGCAACTGAACTGAACTGAACTGAACTGATGCTGGCTTGGGCCACAGAATGAACAATAAAAGTGGTCAGTGTTAGAATAGGGATATACTTTAAGGGCAGTATCCACTAGAGTTTCTAACATATTGGATGAATGGTGAAAGGAACAGGGTAATCAAAGTTGACTCCTCATGTTTGTGATTAAGGGACATTTTCTCAGATGGATACAATGGTGGGAGAGCACATTTTTGGTGGGATGATTATGAATTCAATTATAGACATGTATCTTTGAGATGCCTTCAGGTACTGAAGTGAAGATGCACACATACAGTTGGACATAGAAGTCTGTTAGAGCAAAGGTTTAGGCAAAATATTTATATTTGTGGTTTGTCAAATTTAGTTGCTATCTAAAGCCATGAAAGTAGATAATCAGAGATATTATATTATACAGTGAGTGATGTAGACAGGGAAGTCAAGTTTCATGAGGACCCAGCATTAAGAAGCTGGGTTTTTACAATGAGGTACCATCTCACGCCAGTCAGAATGGCTGCTATCAAAAAGTCTACAAACAATAAATGCTGGAGGGGGTGTGGTGAAAAGGGAACTCTCTTACTGTTGGTGGGAATGCAAACTAGTACAGCCACTATGGAGAACAATGTGGAGATTCCTAAAAAAACTAGAAATAGAATTGCCATATGACTAAGCAATCTCACTACTGGGCATACATACCAAGGAAACCAGAACTGAAAGAGGCACATGTACCCCAATGTTCATCACAGCACTGTTTACAATAGCTAGGACATGGAAGTAAGCCAGATGTCCACCAGCAGATGAATGGAGAAGAAAGCTGTGGTACATATACACAATGGAATATTCAGTTCAGTTCAGTTCAGTCGCTCATTCATGTCCGACTTGTTGCGACCCCATGAATCACAGCAAGCCAGCCGCCCCTCCCCCCCCCCCTAAGCGTACTGGGCCTTACACCCAGGCTTTCTGGAACCGTCTCCCTGTGACCCAGCTTCCCACCTCGCCCACTCTCAGGAAGCCGTCTGGCAGACAGCTCTTCTGTTCAGGCCCAGGAGGGAGCGGCGCTGTGTGGTGAGCGAGTGGGTTTCCTGAGGTGGTCTCTGCCACATTGCTTGTTTCATTATGTGCCCCTCATAGACCTTATGCATGGCTCCTTGAATTTGCATTAAAAATATCCACGAGCCGGAAAGTGTCATCTCTGTTGGCCCAAGCTTGCCAGTCCCTGCCACAGTCTGACATCTCAAAGCGACAGAAAATGAGATTCTGCACCATTGGGCCCCAGAGCCCAAGTGAACACCGAGGGGTCCCCGGAAGGAAAGACACCCACGCAAGGCTAAGGTGCTCAGAGCCCTAGGACACCGGCCCCAGGCTGGAGCTGCCAAGCTCACCGAACAGACACATCGTTCCTGGACCTGCTGAGGGCCCAGAGCTGAGGGGCCGCACACAGCAACAGCCTAGGGCGCCAGGCCTGCAGCAGGATTCAGGCCCTGCGGGTTCTGCTGAGCTGCCTCTCCGCCTGGGACAGGTCACTGTGGCTCCTGAGAAGAGAATGCAGACTCCTACAGCCACGATCTCTGCAGATGACACCACCCTGACGGCAGAAAGTGAAGAGGAACTAAAAAGCCTCTTGATGAAAGTGAAAGAGGAGAGTGAAAAAGTTGGCTTAAAGCTCAACATTCAGAAAACAAAGATCATGGCATCTGATCCCATCACTTCATGGGAAATAGATGGGGAAACAGTGGAAACAGTGTCAGACTTTATTTTGGGGGGCTCCAAAATCACTGCAGATTGTAATTGCAGCCATGAAATTAAAAGACACTTACTACTTGGAAAGAAAGTTATGGTTAACCTAGATAGCATTGAAAAGCAGAGATATTACTTTGACAACAAAGTTCCATCTAGTCAAGGCTATGGTTTTTCCAGGTGTCATGTATGGATGTGAGAGTTGGACCATGAAGAAAGCTGAATGCGGAAAAATTGATGCTTTTGGAACTGTGGTGTTGGAGAAGCCTCTTGAGACTCCCTTGAACTGCAAGGAGATCCAACCAGTCCATCCTAAAGGAGATCAGTCCTGGGTGTTCATTGGAAGGACTGATGCTGAAGCTGAAACTCCAATACTTTGGCCACCTCATGTGAAGAGTTGACTCACTGGAAAAGACTCTGATGCTGGGAGGGATTGGGGCCAGGAGGAGAATGAGGATGACAGAAGATGAGATGGTTGGATGGTATCACTGACTCAATGGACATGAGTTTGAGTGAACTCTGGGAGTTGGCAATAAACAAGGAGGCCTGGCGAGCTGTGATTCATGGGGTCCCAAAGAGCTGGATATGACTGAACAACTGAACGAACTGAACCAGAGAATGCAGAGGTGGTGATTCTCATCATATTGCCATGTATTCACTTTATGGAGTTTGGTCACAACAAAACCCAGAAGGATTCTAAAGGATGACAGTGAACCACCAAAACAACCCAATGATGCTATTAGGCATGACTCAGCAATCTTTGTTATCATAGGCTAACACAGTCTCAAGTACATATTATGTTGCCACTGATCTCATTCGTGCATTTCCTCACTATCAGGAAGGAAAACCAGAAATAGCTCACATTCATGGAGGAAAAGCAAGAGTATCATGATCTTGTCCATCAGCCTCTTAAATCTTTCACTCTCTGTCACAATATATACTCCAAAGGAATTTGGATCACTGAGACATTCCACAGATCACATTGTCCTACTATTTTGAGGCTATTGAAAATAGACTCAATAAGAAAAGCATATGAGAGGCTTCTTTTATATAATACAAAGATTCAGAGATGTGCCATATGAGTGAATTTTTAGGGCTTCTGTCATCTTGACCATGTCAGGACATCCCCTGAAAAGGAAATGACACATCTTGCATCTCTCACCATGGGACATAATGCCACCCAGGCTTCTTTGATTTCAGAAGAGTATTTTACATTAAAAAAGAATGTTCTGACCCATTTCCTGAGTGGACTGAAAGGCCAGCATCTTTGAGAAGGTCCTGGAGTAGGAAGGAGTCCTTCAGGCAGATTGAGGCTATGGTGCTGGCAACCCTGCCACTTGGAACTTATGAATCCTGTGACCCTATGGTATTGTGAGCATGTGTCTTGAGAAAAGCACTTATGCAGTCCTGGAACTGCTAACAGGAGAATCACACAGACACCTAGGGTTTTAGAGCAAGGCCATGATATCTATAGCAAAGAATTATATATAAATTGAAAAGCAATTTCTAATCCTTGGTAAAAACAGAGTACCTGATGGTAGATATCAAGTGGCCAAGGGAATCCACAAATATCTGTGATGAGCTGGTTCTGTGGGACCCATCAAATCATAAAGTAGGGTGGTCCCGGAAGTAATTCATCATAAGATGGATGGGAGAAATCTAAGATTAGGCATAAACAAAGCCCGAGAGTATGGCACCCCACTCCAGTACTATTGCCTGGAAAGTCCCATGGGCCGAGGAGCCTGGTGGGTTGCCATCTATAGGGTCACATAGAGTCGGACACGACTGAAGCGACTTAGCAGAGAGTATTACAGAAGGGCTGCATGAACATGTAGATAGTTCAGATCTCATGTCATCCACTGTGTTACATCAAAGACTCTTCCTCAGTTTATACCTAGGGATCAATCTAATATGTATACAGGGTATAGAAGGGAAGTCTCTTTATGATCTGTTGAAAGAACAGTAAAAAGTGGAGGGGACATCTCAGGATACTTGTGCAAGCAGAAAATGGACTGTTGCTCCACTTGAGCTCAATTCAAGGGAGAGGGAACATACTCTCACTGAGCAGACATCTGAGTGGTAGACCTGAGTATATATATTTGTGTGAAAATAGACCTGTCCTGAGATAACAACATACTGGGGCTCAAAGGCAGTAATGTATACCGTAGCTGAGTCCTCAAGAACCTGCAAAGAGAATGACTGGAAGACTGTATTCAAGGATATCTGGAGAAGCAGCATGTGGATGGGCTCCCATGAAGCATGAAGAGCTCTGGACCGAGTGTTAGCACTTACCATAGGGCAACTATCAAGGAAGAAGCACCTGTCAGATGAAGTGGAGGGACTATGCCAGTCCCTGGACACTTGCTACCCTCTGTCATCAGCCACCCCAGTGCTGGCACAATGTCCACACATACGGTGACAGGTACAGAGACTATGTATGAGCCCAGACTCCAAGGAATTCCACTCACCAAGTATGGTCTTACTATTGACGGTACCAAATGTCCAAACTCGTAGCCAAAGAGACCAACACTAAGTTGGAGAGAGGGCACCATCCTTTAAGGAGAGCAACAAATCACTTGGTAGAGGTTGATCAGGGTGTTACTCTTTGTCTTGACTGGGACAAGCTTGATGGGCCATCTCAGCTCCTGAGGTCCCTGTAGAATGAGCTGAGCTACATTAGTGTTGAGCCTTTCCCTCTGCCCAGTCTCTTACCTTACTGTCATAGGTGTTGTCCTGAGAGGGCTCCCTAAGAAATCTGTAAACAAATTTCCATTTCATAGTCTGTTTCCCAGGTAATCCAATCTAAGGCAGATGGTAAGGCCAGGGACTTTCCCAAAGGTGAAAGTAATTACCTTCAGAAGAGAACATGCACTGATATCAAATGTCATTTTTTTCTGTATCTTCAGATTCAGTAAAATGGTATTGCTTCTTATTTGAAACAAGAATTTTCTTTTTGCTCAAGGGTGAGTTAACAGCTACAATTTGGAGAAATAAATTATTTCATTCACATTCTATTAAAGTGACTCATTGTTTCTCTGTCATGACCTAGAAAGTTATAGAATTAGCTCTTACATGGACCCCACATATACATAGAGTATACCAAAGTGCTTTAAGCAAGAAACACTGCCTCATTTTATACAGTATAAATGTGAAGTTGAGAGAGATTAGTTGCCTTGCCTAAGCCATATAGCTGGGTTATTGCTTAAGGGGAAATCAGAAACCAGATTCAGCAATGCTTAATATAGTTTTTTTTTTATTCTATTAATATGCTATCTTTCTAAGTCTTTGAAATCCATTAAAGTCTAAGCAAAATAAATCACTTTAATGGGGATATTTCTGGAGTAGGAAATGGCAAACCACTCCAGTATTCTTGTCTGGGAAATTCTGTGGACAGAGGAGACTGGTGGGCTGCAGTTCAAGGGGTTGCAAAGAGTCGGACATGACTGAGCATGCACGCACACACTTACTTTCACATAGGAAAAGAATTACACGTTGGCTAATTTTTTATTTTAGAATGTTCTTTCTTTTGACATAGGACATGTGTTAGGCATGCAGAAGTATTTGTTTGAGATTATGCACAAACCCATCCTCTCACTCACTCTCCAGCAGTCCTCCTTTCCCTTTGTACCTGCTGGTACACACTGGTACCTGTGTACCTTTGTATCCATAAGTCTTGAGCTATTCTGAACATGCAGTATTGTAGGGACCTGATTCAAAATATGGAGTGAGTTCTATGCACTAAGTCACTAAGACATCAAAATTCAGGGGGAACTAAAGCAGAGGGAGGCAACAGAATCAATGCATGAATCTAGGACTGTGAGCTTCCAGGGGCAACGGAGAACACAGGGGAAAACATTTTTTGATCCTACTTGTTGGAGAGAAATGGAATGTGCCCAGAATTCACAGTTCTATGTTTACTACTATCTTTGTTGGAGAGAAAAATGAAAGAATTTATCTTTAAGATCACCTTAAGTAGAACTATAGTTGGCCCTTGAACAATGTAGGGGTTAGAGATGCCAGCTCTCTGCAGAGAGGAAAATTCACATAACTTTATAGACCACTTTCCATATCCTTGGTTCTGGATCTGCAGATTTAACTAACCTTGAATAGTGTGGTATTGCAATATGCATTTATTGGAAAAAATCTTCATATAAATGGACCTGAGCAGTTCAAATCCATGTTGTTCAAGGGTCAACTGCATTAAAAAAAAAAAAAAAAAGAATGCCCATTTCCCCCCACACCTCCTCCCCAAAACCAGGTAAAATGATCCTAGCTTTCACTGGAAAACAAAAACCTTTCAAAGAGTAAAGATTTTTTAATTTAGATTTTAAAGAAAGAATTTCTGACACTTATTTCAATTATCACAGTCTCTACCATCAGGTAAGTGCTCTGAAATCAACTCAAGTCTCTTGAGATTCACTTCATACTCACTGCAACATTTTCTCTTCTTAGCAGTGATGAGAAATAAACATGAGATGTTACCAGTCCATTCTTTGGACAATAGTTACAAAATTAAAATTCTATGCAATTTATTTATAATTATCCCCTGACTACACACTGTATATCTTTATATTCTAAAGAGCTAACTAAACTAAGAAAATGAAAATACATATAGCTGATAAATAACTCAAGTAGAATTCACACTGAGTCCATTCTGAATTTATCCTAAATTAAAAAAAAAAGTAATACATAAACAATGTGTAGTAGGCTGCAGTCCATGGGGTCGCAAAGAGTCCGACACGACTGAACAACTTCACTTTCAGTTTTCACTTTCATGCATTGGAGAAGGAAATGGCAGCCCACTCCAGTGTTCTTGCCTGGAGAATCCCAGGGACAGGGGAGCCTGGTGGGCTGCTGTCTATGGGGTCGCACAGAGTCGGACATGACTGAAATGACTTAGCAGTAGCAGCAGCAGAGTATACAATAATAGCCTACCACCAAAAAGTGTAGAAAAACAACAATAAAAAGAAGGACTAACGGAGAATTAAAAAAAAAAAAAGACTGAATGACATGTTAGAAAAATTGAATAATATTGCTTACAGGTAAAAATAAGAAAACTTTCAAATAAAGAAAAGAATGCAGTGATATTTCAAGGACAATGATCAGCTTGCTTTTCTTAGAATATAGGGTTTTTTTGAAAATAATACTTTTTGCTTTTAAAAATATTTTTAATGTATTTTTTATTGAAGGATAATTGCTTTACAGAATTTTGCTGTTTTTTGTCAGACCTCAACATGAATCAGCCATAGGTATACATATATCCCCTCCCTTTTGAAACTCCCTCTCATCTCTCTCCCCATCCCACCCCCCCCAGGTTGATCCAGCACCCCTGTTTGAGTTTCCTGAGCCATACAGCAAATTCCCGTTGCATATCTATTTTACATATGGTGAGGTAAGTTTCGATATTACTCTTTCCGTACATCTCACCCTCTCTTCCCCTCTCCCCATGTCCATAAGTCTATTCTCTATGTCTGTCTCTATGTCTCTATTTACATTGTTCCCTGTAAATAAATTCGTCAGTACCATTTCTCTAGATTCTGAATATATGTGTCAGCATACGGTATTTATCTTTCTCTTTCTGACTCACTTCACTCTGTACAATAGGCTCTAGGTTCATTCACCTCATTAGAATTGACTCCAATGCATTCCTTTTCGTGGCTGAGTAATATTCCATTGTGTATGTATATCACAACTTCTTTATCCATTCATCTGTCAATGGACATGTAGGTTGCTTCCATGTTCTATTTATTGTAAATAGTGCTGCAGTGAACAATGGGATACATGTACCTCTTTCAATTTTGGTTTCCTCAGGGTATATGCCTAGGAGTGGGATTGCTAGATCATATGGTGGTTTCATTTCTAGTTTTCAAAGGAATCTCCATACCATCTTCCATAGTGGCTATATCAATTTGCATTCCCACCAATAATGCAAGAATGTTCCCTTTTCTCCACACTATTTCCAGCAGTTATTGTTTGTAGACTTTTTGATGAGGGCCATTCTGAACAGTGTGAGATGATATCTCATCATAGTTTTGATTTGCATTTCTCTAATAATGAGCGATGTTGAGCATCTTTTCATGTGTTTGTTAGGCACCTGTATGTCTTTTCTGGAGAAATGTCTATTTAGATCTTTTTCCAACTTTTTGATTGGGTCGTTTGCTTTTCTGGTATTGAGTTGTATGAACTGCTTGTAAATTTTGGAAATTAATCCTTTGTCAGTTGTTTCATTTGCTATCATTTTCTCCCATTCTGAGGGTTGTCTTTTCACCTTGCTTATAGTTTCCTTTGCTGTGCAAAAGCTTTTAAGTTTAATGGGGTCCCACTTGTTTACTTTTGTTTCTATTTCTGTTACTCTAGGAGGTGGGTCATAGAGGAACTTGCTTTGATTTATGGCATCAAGTGTTCTGCCTAAGTTTTCCTCTAAGAGTTTTATAGTTTCTGGTCTTACATCTAGGTCTTTCATCCATTTTGAGTTTGTCTTTGTGTATGGTGTTAGGAAGGCTTCCCTTGTGACTCAGCTAGTAAAGAATCTGCCTGCAGTGTGAGAGACCTGAGTTTGATCCCTGGGTTGGTAAAGATCCCCTGGAGAAGGGAAAGGCTACCCATTCCAATGTTCTGGCCTAGAGAATTCCACGGACTGTATAGTCCATGGAGTCGCAAAGAGTCGGACATGACTGACTTTCACTTCACTATGGTGTTAGGGTGCTTTTTTAAAATTTTTGATTAAAGGATGATTGTTTTACAATGTGGTATTGGTTTCTGTCATACAACATTGAAAATCAGTCATAACTATATATATATATTCCCTCCCTCTTGAACCTCTTTCCTACAATGGTTTTTTTTTCTTTTTTTAACGAAGAACTTGACTTATTATAATAATAAAAAAAGGAGGAGGCATACTCTGCCATACACAAACTCAGCCACTGTGACTGTACCAAGAAGAAATGAACTTGAGTCAGAGGAAAGAGCCAGGGTACCAGTTCTATACCTGCCAGCTTACATGCTTACAAAACTCGCTTAACTTCTCTGTGCCTTAACGTTTTATTTGAAAAATGAAGCAAGGGGACCGTCAGCTGCCATCCATTTAGTCCCATATTCTATGACAATTCTTGTTTTCCCAGGCTTGCTACTTAGGAAGACATAAAACAGTGATTTTAGACATACTCATCGAGCACAGAATCTATTAACTATATTTTCCATTCACATAGAACTTTATGCTTTTACAAGTTTATTTGAATTCCTTCAGTTCAGTTCATTTCAATCACTCAGTCATGTCTGTTCAGTACGCTGGGCTTCCCTGTCCATCACCAACTCCTGGGGCTTAATCAAACTCTTATCCATTGAGTCAGTGATGCGATCCAATCATCTCATCTTCTGTTGTCCCCTTCCCTTCCCACCTTCAATCATTCCTAGTATCAGGGTCTTTTCAAATGAGTCAGTTCTTTGCATCAGGTGGCCAAAGTATTGGAGTTTCAGCTTCAGTATCAGTCCTTCCAACAAATATTCAGGGCTGATTTCCTTTAGGATGGACTGGTTTGATCTCCTCACAGTCCAAGGGACTCAAGAGTCTTCTCCAATACCACAGTTCAAAAGCATCAATACTTCAGTGCTCAGCTTTCTTTATAGTCCAACTCTCACATCCATAAATGACTACAGAAAAAAAAACACCAAAGATTTGACTAGACAAACCTTTGTTAGCAAAGTAATGTCTCTGCATTTTAACATGCTGTCTAGGTTGGTCATAACTTTTCTTCCAAGGAGAAAGCGTCTTTTAATTTCATGGCTGCAGTCACCATCTGCAGTGATTTTGGAGCACTCAAAAAATAAAGTCTCTCACTGTTTCCATGGTTTCCCCATTTATTTGCCATGAAATGATGGGACCAGATGCCATGATTTTAGTTTTCTGAATGTTGAATTTTAAGCCAAAATTTTCATTCTCCTCTCTGACTTTCATCAAAGGGTCCTTTATTTCTTCTTCACTTTCTGCCATAAATGTGGTGTCACATGCATATCTGAGGTTATTGATATTTCTCCCAGCAATCTTGATTCCAGCTTGTGCTTCATCCAGCCCAGCATTTTGCATGATGCACTCTGCATATAAGTTAAATAAGCGGGGTGACAATAGACAGCCTTGGCATACTCCTTTTCCTATTTGGAACAACTCTGTTCTTCCATGTCCAGTTGTAACTGTTGCTTCCTGACCTGCATACAGATTTCTAGAAGGCAGGTCACGTGGTCTGGTATTCCCATCTCTTAAAGAATTTTCTACAGCTTGTGGTGATCCACACAGTCAAAGACTTTGGCATAGTCAATAAAGCAGAAATAGATGTTTTTCTTGAATTCTCTCGCTTTTTTGATGATCTAACAGATGTGGGCCATTTGAAATCTGGTTTTTCTGCCTTTGCTAAATCCAGCTTGAACATCTTGAAATTCACGGTTTACATACTGGTGACCTGGCTTGGAGATTTTGAGCATTAATTTGCCAGCATGTGAGATGAGTGCAATTGTGCAGTAGTTTGAGCATTCTTTGGCATTGCTTTTCTTTGGGATTGGAATAAAAACTGATCTTTTCCAGCCCTGTGGCCACTTCTGGGTTTTCCAAGTTTGCTGACATAATAAGGAGAGCACTTACACCGCATCATCTTTTAGGATTTGAAAGAGCTCAACTGGAATTCCTTCACCTCTACTAGCTTTGTTCATAGTGATGCTTCCTAAGGCCCACTTGACCTCACATTCCAGGATGTCTGGCTCTAGGTGAGTGATCACACCATCGTGGTTCTCTGGGTCATGGTGATCTTTTTTGTACAGTTCTTCTGTGTATTCTTGCTG
>SJYC01109912.1:0-11557 GCA_006408675.1 Madoqua kirkii
GTTAGTTTGGTACATCATATTTTTCAAGGAGTTGTCCATTTCATATGGTTTCAAATTTATTGGCATGATATAGTCAAATACATTCCTTATATCTTTTTAAGATCCACAGCATCATAAGTATGTCTCTCTTTTCATTACTGTTATTGCTTGTTTTTACCTTCTCTTTTTTTCTTCTTACTGAAGGCTTACTTAACTTACTCTTAATCATCTTACTGAAGGCTTACCAATGTTTGGATCAATGTTTGAATCTTTTCAAAGAACCAGTGTTTTGGATGGCTGATCTCTAATGGATTTTTTCCCATCTCATTAACTTTTGCTATCTTTCTCTTTTCCTTTCTACTACTTTCTTGATTTAGATGGAAATCTAGTTTCAACTACTTACATTCTATAAACACTGTGAGTTCTTCCCTCTGATTCTACCTCGGGTATGGGCCTGATTCTTCCCTTTTATTTAAAAAGACATAAGAGAGATTTCCCTTGTGGTCCAGTGGCTAAGACTCCATACTCCCAATGCAGGGAGCATTGGTTCGATCCCTGGTCAGGGAACTAGATCCCACATGCCATGACTAAGACCCAGCACAGCCGAATAAATAAAAATAAATATTAAAAAAAGGACATAGGGTCTGTGCCTCTCTGCAACTTGTTGGGAGAAGAGCTTGCAGATGTAATCTCCTATATTCTCTGGCCACTGGCCAATAGTCTGATACTACGTATAATGGTCCATCCCTCTATCTTAAATACACACATTGCCTTCTTACTTTTGGCTTCTCCTTTACATTTCAGCAATTGATCAGAGTATACTTTGGTCAGAGTGTGGCTAATTTATCTGCTGTAGCAATGACTCTATTGCTGGACTAGAGACGAAGGCTTGTGTGGACCTACAAAAGAAGAGTTTGAGCAGCTCTGCCTTCATCCCCCCGACCCCTCCAGCGACTCCAGCACAGGACCTAGTCCAACGCTGGGGCTTCATTCTGGGCAACATTCATTTACAAAGACTGTGTGAACCACCTACACTAAACATTTTCCTCCATCTTCTTACAGAACCACAGAATGCTTACAGAGTCTTTCTCGCCCCCATATAGCACTTCCTGCCATGTAACCAACACTTTGTCTTGGGATTGGAAAGCATTTTGAAATATGACTCGAGAATATGTGGCTGGGGCCTGGGTTTCCTTGGTAGTACTTCTCTCAGCTTAGAAACCAGGGACAAGTCATTGTACTTGAAATTTGCATCTCATTTGCAAACTCTCCCAAATTGATGCTAAGGAAAAGGGCTTAGGAAAAGAAGGCCAGTTGGTCAGTGTGATTGGACCTGCAAGGGACAGACTTCTCTACAGAGAAACTTCTCCCAGCCTCTCAGAGGTTCTTCCAAAAATACTGTATCTTGTGGTCACAGTTTTTGGAGCAGAATTGTCTTGTTCCTGAATCTGAGAGATCTTGGTACAAAGCCTTTCCTCACAGGTACTGTCCCCAGGCCCTCCAATGTCCTATGACTCTAGAAACAAGAAAAGGATATTTTAAAAGGAAGCACTTGGAAGTAAGAAAAAGAAGTTGCCCTTCAGAAACTTACAGAAGATTCAGTTAGCTCCATCAGCATGGAGTTAATCACTTGTGCTACAATCCTAAGCTTCAATCAAGAGGTTGGTTTGACATATTCCCTCCTTGGCTTCAGCTTCACAAATACATGAATAGTGTGATTTTTCTCCATTCATCTCATGTGGAGTTCTGGGAAGGGAGATGTGTTCTAGGACCCATGGGTCCCAGTAACACCCAGCAGCATCAGCAGATGCCACCTATGCTGGCCATATGGGGCTTGTTTTTCAAAACCATTGCCTCGAATTGAAACTCAGCAAATACTTCTTAGGCATCTACATGGTATATGGTTTGTAACTGCAGAAGTGAACAGGAAGTGAACATGGTTCCCTTAGGGAAGCTGCAATATAGTGGGGAGTTAGAAATGTCAGTTGAAAATGGAAAGTGCTAGAAAGAGGTTAAGTACAGAGCGCTGTGGGAGTTCAGAGAAGAGTGACTGGGTGGGGACCTCTTCTGAGTGCTCCTCCAGGTCTGCACTGTATTCTTCTTCACGTTGCTCTCTGCCTTAGGAGACTGACCTGCATGAACTTCATCAGTGGCTTCCTTTGTCTTCCAGCCTCTGGCTGCAATGATACGTGGTTGTTGCTCAGTCACTAAGTCATGTCCAACTCTGCGACCCCATGGACTGCAGCACGCCAAGCTTCCCTGTCCTACACTATCTCACAGAGCTTGCTCAAACTCATGTCCATTGTGTCAATATGCCATCCAGCGATCTCATCCTCTGTCACCTCCTTCTTCTCTTGCCTTCAGTCTTTCCAAGCATCAGTGTCTTTTCCAATGAGCCGGCTCTTCTGATCAGGTGGCCAGAGTATTGGAGCTTCAGCTTCAGCGTCAGTCCTTCCAACAAATATAGAGGGTTGATTTTCTTTAGGATTCACCAGTTTGATCTCCTTCCTGTCCAAGGAACTCTCAAGAGTCTTCTCCAGCACCACAATTCGAAATATCAATTCTTTGGCGCTCAGCCTTCTTTATGATTCCACTCTCACATCTGTACATGACTACTGGAAAAACCACTGCTTTGACTATACACATCTTTGCCAGCAAAGTGATGTATTTGCTTTTCAAAATGCTATCTAGGTTTGTCTCAGTTTTCTTTCCAAGAAGCAAGCATCTTTTAATTTCATGGCTGCAGTCTGTCCACAGTGATTTTAGAGCCCCCCAAAATAAAATCTGTTACTATTTCCACTTTTTCCCCATCTAAACAGATGAGACCGTATGCCATGATCTTACCTTTGTGAATGCTGAGTTTTAAGTGAGTAAGGAGTTTATTCTCCTGGCCTCCTCCAGCAGTGTGGCCTTGAGCTGGCTGTACCCCTCCAATAAGTATCCTCCATATGAACCTCTGTGACCAGCCACCTCCAACAACCACTTCTCCCGTTGTCTGTCAAGAAAACAGTCTGATAACAGCCCTGCTCTAACATCCCAGCTACTGTGCTAGGCCTTGTTTTTCCCTATGAGTGGCTCATCCTCAGTAAATAGTCCTTTATTAAGTTTTTGTCAAATGATCTTTATTTGAGCGTGTTGTTTATCCTGCCAGGTCCATGGCTGATGTTGTGTCGAATCCTGTTGGGATGGGACAGTACCGTGAACCAGCAAGGGGTCTTCACAAAGGAGGTGACCTTGGGATTCAGGTTTAAAAGAGTTTTAAATGGAGTTTTGTCTAAAATTAAGTTAGCCTTAATTTCTCACGATCCAAAGACAATAATAGTTCAGTTGATACATCCCCAGGCACAATCTCTCCACACTGTAAGTTTTTACTTAGCCAGTGGTTCTTCCTTTGGCAAGTATTTTGAACAAACAAAGATGACCCAAGAACACAGGTAGTTGCTCTTTTGGTATTTGTTGATTTAAAAAATTTTATAATGAGGAAAACTTACTTTTAAACTGAATTGGTGGGACTTCTCTGGTGGTCCAGTGGTTAAGAATCTGCCTTCCAATGCAAGGACTCAGGTTTTCATCCCTGGTTGAGGGACCAAGATCTCACAGGCTGCACGGAGAGCAGGCTCGGTGCCGCAATTTGAGAAGCCCGAGGGTGGCAACAAGGAGCGCTTGCGGGAAAGATCTCTCGAATCACAAGGGAGACCTGATGTGGCCAGATCAATAAGTTAAACAAAAGAAAGTAGCACTGAATTAATCCCAGTAGCGAGCTTTCCTGATGGTTCAGATGGTAAAGAATCTGCCTGCAATGCAGGAGACCCTGTCATTCAATCCCTGGGTTGGGGAGACACCCTGGAGAAGGGAATGGCACCCACTCCAGTATTCTTGCCTGGAGAATTCCATGGGCAGAGGAGTCTGGTGGGCTACAGTCCAGGGGGTTGCAAAGAGTCGGACACGACTGAGCGACTAAACACTTTCACTTTCAATAGCGCCTCTATAAATTTAAAAACAGTATATATGTATGTGTGACATGATTCTTGTTCAGTCTTCAGATGATGTTTGGCTCATGTGTGGATCTGAGAACCCCTTGAATGCATTCTGCTGCAGAGGTGGGTGTGACAAGCTCAGGAGCCTCATGTCTAGGCTGATTCTTTATGTGGCTCCTCTCCACTTCCCCCACTCCTTCCTGGGCACAGGTGTCCACATCATCAAATGTTAGAGCTGGAAGGAGGAGACACTAATTACTGGATCCAATCACTCTGCTTTAAGATGAGGAAATGGAGGAGAAGTTACTGTCTCAGAAGTCACATTGCTAGTTAATAGCTGAATCAACAATAAAACTTGGGTCCCTTGTTTCCCCATCTGGAGCTTTTTCTAGTACTAAAAATTAAAAACTGTATTTCTCCTCTGGTAATGTTTTGTGCCAAAAATTTGATCTCTCAGTGTCCTCCAGATTGAGCAGATGGTAAACTTTCCCTTTTTCCCCTTACCCTCCCACTCCTTGTTCATTCTAAAGCAGCAAGTCCTGGGCTGGCAGGGCAGCCATTCCTAGCCACACTGTAAAGGGTGGGCATGAGTAGGCTTAGCCCACTTCAGATTAGGACTGAGAATGCTCCCCTACCCCAGTCCCAAGGACCAGAGGGAAGCAAGTCTGCCTTAGGCAGAATGGACAGAGCTGGGGCCTCAAAGTAGGGGGAAGTCCTGGGCCTGAGGCCAACTCTGAGCCTGAAAAGCTCTAGAAGAGACCTCAGCAGGTCTCAATTAACAGCCACCTTAGGTCTGCATAGCATTTCACAGATGTACATGCTCATCCCCATGTCCATGATTTTATCCGTGCCCTGAAAGTCCACGTACTGGGTCCCTGAGCAGCAAGAATGTTGAGGTCCTTTATTGGACGGAACCTGGTGGTCCAGAGTCAACTGATAAGAAAGTAAAGGAGAGAGAAAGAGGCTGATAATTCCTTGGTTTACACAGAAAGCCAATAAAGCCCCTGCACGGGGCTTGCTCTGTTCATGGAGGCCTCAGGCGCCCTCTCGATGGGGTGAAGGTGCAGGGCGCCTTCTCGAGAGGGTCTCAGAAGCCCGGACAGGAAAGTGAACTCAAAGAGCCTCTGCACTCCAGGGGATCAGCCTGAAATAGAGAGAGAGAAAGAGAAAGAAAGACACGGGGACCAAAGCTCTGATGGAGCAAAGGAGTTTTAATCAACATGGTGTGGGCATATACCCTGTCTTACAAGGTAGTTATTCTCAGCAAAGATAAAGATTAAAATTCTAGACTTACAAAACATAGGCAATCCATATTAAAGAGAGAGAGAGTTATAAACAATCACTTTTACCATACGGTTCACAAGGAGGAAGAGGGAACTTATCATCGTATAGAAAAACTAATGAAGGAAATGCCTGGATTCCTCAGCCCCCCAGAGAGGCTTGCCTCTCCTCTTAATTCCTGAGTATTCAGGAATTAATAAGGAACAGAGAATTCCTGACAGATCCAAAACAGTGCACAGGAAGCCTTCTGTTAAATGCTTCCTGACACAAGAGAAGTGACCTGACCGGTAGCATCTGGCCAGAGCTTGGATCTCAGGTTGCCTTGTCATTCACAGGGCACCACTCCACCAGAGCCACCAGGCAACTTAGGAGCTTAAAAGTGGAACTTTGTTTGTCAGATATAAGTACACTTGCTTCTTACATTTCATTCCTAAGGCCAGAAAACAGAGATGGGACCCTGTCAGTGGTTGGCACCCAACCCCAGGAGGGTTTGAGCCAGATAGTGAGCAAAGTCATGCTTTTCTCTTCAATCAGAAGCATCTATATACACAGTGAATGTTATAGCCCATTGAAAAATAAATACCCCCCCCCCAGGAAATGCCCCATCTAGAATGTTTAAGTATGGAAGGAACTTGGTTTTATGGAAGAGGTAGTGGATGTTGATTGTTTTACCTGTTAAAACACAGCAGATTTCTGGCAGTGTTCACATTAGTGGCTTTATATACAAATATGCTGTGATGGAACTATATGCTCTAATGTATTGTGAAGACCTTGGTAATGTATGTGTGTTTTAGTTACTAAGTCATGTCCAACTCTTGTGACCCTACAGACTGTAGCCTGCCAGGCTCCTTTGTCCATGGGATTCTCCAAGCAAGAATACTGGAATGGATTGCCATTTCCTTCTCCATGGTAAAGTATACATAAGCTTTTGTTTCCTTTGTTACTGCATTTAGTTTATGATAAATTTTTCACTGTGTGGTATTTATTGCTCTAAATCACTATACAAATCTGTTATTAAACATACATGGTGTGTGTTAGTCGCTCAGTCGTGTCCGACTCTTTGTGACCCCATGGGCTGTAGCCCACCAGGCTCCTCAGTCCGTGGAATTCTCCAGGCAAGGATACTGGAGTGGTCTGCCATTTCCTCCTCCAAGGACTCTTCCTGACCCAGGAAAATATACATTATTACATGATTATTCAATCATGCTATTTATGGTACTGAGATTTTCAATCTTAAGATATATATGAAAAAGAATCCATTTATTGAATTATAATTAATACAGATATGACATTTAAAAATTTTTTTAAAAGAGTTAACTTAGACAAATAATTTGAATGAGATCTACTGTGTTGTAGAGTTCTCAGTCCTCTGGTCACTGGTGAGTGGCCAGAGATAGACGTCTGATCCAAGCTGAGCCAGTGATATCACCTAGCCCATCACTATAGCTGATTTTTCTGAGAATGGGAGCTTGACCTAAAGGATTGTGGGTCAACCACAATCCTTTACTGGAATTGTTTTTTCTTGGGTCATGTGGAATGACAGAGCTTAGTGTGATGCACCTGGCTGCTGTTAGAAGTCATGTTTCCAGTGACGTGGAAAAGCCTAAAAGAAGAAAGCTGTCACAGACGAGGCTGAGATGATAATTTAAGAGTTCAGAGGGCTTTCTATTCCTGATTTTAGTTAACTTTCAAGGCTATACATTTCCACAATTTCATTATAAAAGTTAAAAAAAAAAAATCAATCTGTCATTTGCAACCAGAATTCTGACTGAATCCAATGTGGTATCAAAGTGGTAAATTTCTTGAAAGTAAACTTCACATTTCATTCATCTTAAACTGTCTAGTGTACAGTGCTAAGACATGATTTTCTCTGAGGAATGTATCAAAAATGTAAATTACATCTCTATTATTCTAGGCCCAAATGTATGTCAAAAGTCTAGCTCCAGATCCACACAAGGAAAGCCACATAGTGAAAACTCTTGGAGAACTGAGTAGAACTCTAGTGTTTCAGAAATGCCTTCAGAATTCTCTATCTGAATTGCTACTGAGCAGGCGCGTAAACCCTGGCAAGATCAAAGCCAAGGCAAGACAACAGTTGAGGGCTTGTCCCAGAAATGAGGATTCTGAAGTTCTTCCAGGCCCAGGAGGCAAGGAGGCCATGCTGTTTGTAGGGGAACCAAATCCTACAAAGAGAACTCCCAGAGGCCTGAAGGGTTTTCAGCAGAGAAGTTTAGAGGTGGGTGGGGGCAGGGGCGGAGGGCTGTAGGAGCCACAGGCCAAGTAGCCAGCTCTCGAGTTTTGCTTTCTCCTTGCCTCCCGTCACGTTCATTCATATCCTTCCTTCCTTCAGATGTTCTACGAGTTGCCAGACTCTGTCCCAGGGCTGCCACCCTATCTCCTTGGCTCCACTTTGTGACCCTGTTTCAGGGATGAGGTTCCAGGTGGGAGATCTGAGTGTGGCAAGGGGTCCAGGGATGTCAGGCCGTGATGGTATAATGAGGGAGGTGAGGGAGTGGGGAAGAGGGGAGTTGTGTCCAAAGGCAGCAGGACCCCAGCCATGAGCCTAGCTAGGGCAGAAGCCCTGGGAAGGCAGACTGGTCAGATCAAGGTAGAGGGTATGAGATGTGATAACATCTTGGAACTTGTAAGGACCTATTTCTCCTTGCCTCCCGTCACGTTCATTCATATCCTTCCTTCCTTCAGATGTTCTATGAGTTGCCAGACTCTGTCCCAGGGCTGCCACCCTATCTCCTTGGCTCCACTTTGTGACCCTGTTTCAGGGATGAGGTTCCAGGTGGGAGATCTGAGTGTGGCAAGGGGTCCAGGGATGTCAGGCCGTGATGGTATAATGAGGGAGGTGAGGGAGTGGGGAAGAGGGGAGTTGTGTCCAAAGGCAGCAGGACCCCAGCCATCAGCCTAGCTAGGGCAGAAGCCCTGGGAAGGCAGACTGGTCAGATCAAGGTAGAGGGTATGAGACGTGATAACATCTTGGAACTTGTAAGGACCTAAGGGGGAGGTGAGTGTATTCCATTCAGCCTTTTTCTCTAAGACACCTCTTTCTTTAGGGAATAGTCTCTGGAAATCTTTCCCTGCATCTTTCAGTTGCCATTTTTGTGAATCTGCTGACTTTCCAGTGGATCCACAACCCCATAGCCAAATCCTGTTCTGTGATTTCCAAGCATGTAAAGGAGACAGAGACTTCTATGAGTGTATTTTCCACAACAGATCTCTAAAGAGCATATCCAAAAGGAGAGGTCAAATGAGCTTAAAGTGGATCCACTGTGTCTATGTGAAGAAGCTGTTAAAACAAAGCATAGCTTGCTTATAAAAAGAAAGCAATCCTTCCATGAATTTCAAAGGAAACACAGGGGCATCATAGACTCACAGTGGCATCATGATAGACTGTGTTGGCTGTCACTGTGTCTGACAGTCCTAAAGAGCAACTTCAGTTTTATAGATAGGTTTCTAGAGTTAAACTGCAGTTCTAGAAATGAGTTGTATTCAAGTGTTAAAGAGGTCTATGCCGTACACACTACCATGTGTAAAACAAATATTAATAGAATAATGGTGTTATTTAATGGTAGAAAAACAAATATTATAGTAGAAAAATATTCAGTGGCTTGGAATTAAGTATTTAGACACTAGGCCTAGAGAGCCATTTTATAGGACAAGACTTTGTCGGTATTGAAGTAAATTAAGTATTTAATACATTTGATATCTAATATAGATAATTAATAAGTTTATTGAATGCAGATTAAGTATCTGTAGATATGCCACAGCAGTGGTTCCTAACTCCTGGGGTTCTGGGTCCTTTTGAAGACATTTACACACATTCACACACTTTACATACAATTTGAAGACTTCCTGGGTCTGTTGAACTCCATCTGCAGTCCTCAAGGTCAAGAACCTTTGCTCTACAGAATCCTGCAATGTAAAGCACTTGTGAAATGCGATGTCAAAGACTTAAGAATTCTGAGGGGTTCTGGGTCCTTTTGAAGACATTTACACACATTCACACACTTTACATACAATTTGAAGACTTCCTGGGTCTGTTGAACTCCATCTGCAGTCCTCAAGGTCAAGAACCTTTGCTCTACAGAATCCTGCAATGTAAAGCACTTGTGAAATGCGATGTCAAAGACTTAAGAATTCTGCTTCTGGTAAGTAAGCTGCTGATGCCGCTACACTTCAATCGTGTGTGACTCTGTGCGACCCCATAGATGGCAGTCCACCAGGCTCCCCTGCCCCTGGGATTCTCCAGGCAAGAACACTGGAGTGGGTTGCCATTGCCTTCTCCCATGGCAAGCTATTGTATTGCTAATCAGATCTCCCACTGGAAAAGAACCAGAGAAGGTGAATTTTAAAAAAGAAATATTTGAAGACTTTGGAGAGATATGAAGATAACAAGGGCTGGAGAAAATTCTGAATAGGAAGCAAACTCTTTGAGGTGAGCCTGATGTTTTAAACTTCTTTTCCCTTCACGACTTTTCTTCTTGATTCTTAACCAGCAAGGACAAAGAATTTGAGAAACTAGGCAAAAAGTGACTTCTAAGAGGCAGAGAATTTGACCAGAGCTTTCATCCTTTTCTCATGGCTAGGGAAACAAAAAAATAGGGTTTAGGACTACAGAGATAGCAAAAACTCAAGAGCCCAAAATCCTGCAGAGAAGTGAGACAGTCTGAACCATTATCCCAAAAGCATTAACTGACCAGAAAGAGTTGGCTGCTAACCAAAGCTTTTTCGTGGTGCTGGGAAATAAAAATTGGGTTTCAGTTTATGCCAAGGAGAGGAGACCCTGATAAAGGCTCCAAGGTGCTTGCTAGTTAGGATCTTCAAGAACTGTATCCACAGAGTAACAGCAAACCAGGAATAGGTCAAGCCTCAGGAAAGTGAAACAAACTCAAGCCTTAGTTAAAGAGATCTGCCTCTAGCCTCTCTGCTAGCTTCGCCAGAGCCTCTACAGCTTTTTAAAAATAGGAAATATCCAAATTAAACCACAAAGTACCAGACACACCCAGAAATAAGGCTAAGAGAAAACAGATAATGAAAACATGCCCATGGGTGATCAAGATAGTGGAATTAGTAGACATCCATGACCATCCATGAACCAATCGACAATTACAGACCAGTCACTGCCATATACTCTGAAAGGTGCTGCTAGTTAGGATCTTCAAGAACTGTATCCACAGAGTAACAGCAAACCAGGAATAGGTCAAGCCTCAGGAAAGTGAAACAAACTCAAGCCTTAGTTAAAGAGATCTGCCTCTAGCCTCTCTGCTAGCCTCGCCAGAGCCTCTACAGCTTTTTAAAAATAGAAAATATCCAAATTAAACCACAAAGTACCAGACACACCCAGAAATAAGGCTAAGAGAAAACAGATAATGAAAACATGCCCATGGGTGATCAAGATAGTGGAATTAGTAGACATCCATGACCATCCATGAACCAGTCGACAATTACAGACCAGTCACTGCCATATACTCTGGTAATTAAATTGGCCTATTCAGAGAAACACAAGGCTAACTAAATTAAAATTTGTTAACAGAGTAGAACTTAAATGTTCTTATTTTTTTTAGAAAGGTAACTATGTGAGATGAAGGGTGCACTAATTGACTTACGGTGGAAGTCATCTCACAATGTGTATATACCAAATCATCATGTTGCACATTTGAAATATATAACAGGAATGTCCCTGGTGGTCCATAGTTAGGACTCTGCGCTTCCACTGAAGGGGGCATGGGTTCGATCCCTGGTCTGGGAATTAAGATCCCACATGCTGTGTGGCACAGCCAAAAAAATTAAATATATATATATATAACAATTTTATTTGCCAATTAGACTTCAGTAAAGCAGAAGAAAAGACTATACTAAATATCTTCAGTGTTTGGTATATACCATCTCCCAGTTGAATGTACCTAAACAAACTTGAAGGATAACTGGAGTTTGCTAGATTCTTTATTCCCAATATTTCAACTGTCTTATTTCAGATTGGCCATAGGATTTGGGTTCCATCACTTTTGGTGACTTTAAGAACTACTGATATATATAAACTATATTTCAATTAAAAATAAATAAAATAAAGTGACTAATAATAGAAATAATTATCTTTAATACCAGTCAATTAAAGATCAGTCCTGGGTATTCATTGGTAAGACTGATGTTGAAGCTGAAACTCCAGTATTTTGACCACCTGATACGAAGAGCTGACTCATCTGAAAAGACCCTGATGCTGGGTAAGGTTGAGGGCAGGAGAAGAGGACAACAGAGGATGAGATGGTTCTGTTAGGTAGGTAGAATGGGGAAAAGGAGTCCAAAATGGC
>SJYC01109913.1:0-16062 GCA_006408675.1 Madoqua kirkii
ATTATAATGGTGTTATTTAATGGTAGAAAAACAAATATTATAGTAGAAAAATATTCAGTGGCTTGGAATTAAGTATTTAGACACTAGGCCTAGAGAGCCATTTTATAGGACAAGACTTTGTCGGTATTGAAGTAAATTAAGTATTTAATACATTTGATATCTAATATAGATAATTAATAAGTTTATTGAATGCAGATTAAGTATCTGTAGATATGCCACAGCAGTGGTTCCTAACTCCTGGGGTTCTGGGTCCTTTTGAAGACATTTACACACATTCACACACTTTACATACAATTTGAAGACTTCCTGGGTCTGTTGAACTCCATCTGCAGTCCTCAAGGTCAAGAACCTTTGCTCTACAGAATCCTGCAATGTAAAGCACTTGTGAAATGCGATGTCAAAGACTTAAGAATTCTGCTTCTGGTAAGTAAGCTGCTGATGCCGCTACACTTCAATCGTGTGTGACTCTGTGCGACCCCATAGATGGCAGTCCACCAGGCTCCCCTGCCCCTGGGATTCTCCAGGCAAGAACACTGGAGTGGGTTGCCATTGCCTTCTCCCATGGCAAGCTATTGTATTGCTAATCAGATCTCCCACTGGAAAAGAACCAGAGAAGGTGAATTTTAAAAAAGAAATATTTGAAGACTTTGGAGAGATATGAAGATAACAAGGGCTGGAGAAAATTCTGAATAGGAAGCAAACTCTTTGAGGTGAGCCTGATGTTTTAAACTTCTTTTCCCTTCACGACTTTTCTTCTTGATTCTTAACCAGCAAGGACAAAGAATTTGAGAAACTAGGCAAAAAGTGACTTCTAAGAGGCAGAGAATTTGACCAGAGCTTTCATCCTTTTCTCATGGCTAGGGAAACAAAAAAATAGGGTTTAGGACTACAGAGATAGCAAAAACTCAAGAGCCCAAAATCCTGCAGAGAAGTGAGACAGTCTGAACCATTATCCCAAAAGCATTAACTGACCAGAAAGAGTTGGCTGCTAACCAAAGCTTTTTCGTGGTGCTGGGAAATAAAAATTGGGTTTCAGTTTATGCCAAGGAGAGGAGACCCTGATAAAGGCTCCAAGGTGCTTGCTAGTTAGGATCTTCAAGAACTGTATCCACAGAGTAACAGCAAACCAGGAATAGGTCAAGCCTCAGGAAAGTGAAACAAACTCAAGCCTTAGTTAAAGAGATCTGCCTCTAGCCTCTCTGCTAGCTTCGCCAGAGCCTCTACAGCTTTTTAAAAATAGGAAATATCCAAATTAAACCACAAAGTACCAGACACACCCAGAAATAAGGCTAAGAGAAAACAGATAATGAAAACATGCCCATGGGTGATCAAGATAGTGGAATTAGTAGACATCCATGACCATCCATGAACCAATCGACAATTACAGACCAGTCACTGCCATATACTCTGGTAATTAAATTGGCCTATTCAGAGAAACACAAGGCTAACTAAATTAAAATTTGTTAACAGAGTAGAACTTAAATGTTCTTATTTTTTTTAGAAAGGTAACTATGTGAGATGAAGGGTGCACTAATTGACTTACGGTGGAAGTCATCTCACAATGTGTATATACCAAATCATCATGTTGCACATTTGAAATATATAACAGGAATGTCCCTGGTGGTCCATAGTTAGGACTCTGCACTTCCACTGAAGGGGGCATGGGTTCGATCCCTGGTCTGGGAATTAAGATCCCACATGCTGTGTGGAACAGCCAAAAAAATTAAATATATATATATATATATATATATATATAAAACAATTTTATTTGCCAATTAGACTTCAGTAAAGCGGAAGAAAAGACTATACTAAATATCTTCAGTGTTTGGTATATACCATCTCCCAGTTGAATGTACCTAAACAAACTTGAAGGATAACTGGAGTTTGCTAGATTCTTTATTCCCAATATTTCAACTGTCTTATTTCAGATTGGCCATAGGATTTGGGTTCCATCACTTTTGGTGACTTTAAGAACTACTGATATATATAAACTATATTTCAATTAAAAATAAATAAAATAAAGTGACTAATAATAGAAATAATTATCTTTAATACCAGTCAATTAAAGATCAGTCCTGGGTATTCATTGGTAAGACTGATGTTGAAGCTGAAACTCCAGTATTTTGACCACCTGATACGAAGAGCTGACTCATCTGAAAAAACCCTGATGCTGGGTAAGGTTGAGGGCAGGAGAAGAGGACAACAGAGGATGAGATGGTTCTGTTAGGTAGGTAGAATGGGGAAAAGGAGTCCAAAATGGCAGTGGCTACAGACAAGGAAGGGAAAAGCCTGCGAAAATGAAACAAAAGAAGGTCCGAGGACCGGAGTGAGGACCACAGGTAAACAGCACTCCTGGCTGGCCTAATTTACATAGGACAGGCCCAGGGAGAGATATACATATAAATAGAGGAGCCAGAGCCAGCTCTCTCTCTCTCTCTCCCACGCTGTCGTGTCTTTAGATCAACGTGCCCTCATGCCTCGAAGATGGATTTTCCTTCTATCTTCTAAATAAAATACAGCTGTAACACTGAGCTGTAATACTGATTTAAGAGCTATAACAAGCTATCCAAGACCTGAGGGCTGTGACTCGCCGGGGGCCTTTAATGTCCGTCACTCCAGATCTTTGTTGTGACGAGACAAAGAATCGAGGAACACACTTGCGTGACAGTTCGATGGCATCACCGACTCAGTGGACAATGGTTTGGGTGGGCTCCAGGAGTTGGTGATGGACAGGGAGGCCTGGCGTGCTGCAGTTCGTGGGGGCGCAAGGAGGTGGACACAACTGAGTGACTGAACTGAACTGAACTGAACTGAATTATCATGGAGCTTAATAGTTAATATGTCTGAATCCATACTGGATGCCTATTGGAGTTCATCTTAAACCCTGGGCGTGTTTCACATGTGGTCATGGGCAGGCTACCTCCTGACATTAGTCAGCCTGCCTGCAATGTTTAGGTCTCACAATTTAACTAACCAGTTTAATGTGTATCACGTAGAAGTAGAAACAAACCTTGTTAGGAAACAGTCTTTTAAGTAGCTGTCTGCTTAGCTTTACCCATTCTGACTGAGCACCAACAACTTAACTGTAAGATTTCTCACAGTTAAGGTAGGGTTTCCTCAGGTTAGGAGCCTCCCCACCTGATGGTGCCTGAAGGGGTTCTTTAATTTGTCATTTTATGAAGACCTGAACCTGTGTGTTCAGAATGACTCTTTAATTAGAACTTCATAAAGTGCTGATGTATTACAAAGTATACAGAATGGATTCAGGTACCAATTTTTAGTAGCATCTCCTTAGGAATCTAGTGACAGCCCAGTAATGAAGGTCTGCATTATTTTTCTTCAAGTTTGGGGAATTCTTTTGGGTCCTGCAATAATGTGCCCTATATCATTTTTATACTGACCATTTGCTGGTTTCTTCACTGTCCTTGATATTTAATCCTTAACCCTTACCTACAATTTGCTGAAAGGACCATTTTTAGGTGCTCCTTGAAGTTGCTCCTCCCACTGCCGTCTCCAAGCTGTGTTCTTGGTAACAGGCTGCAGACTTCTGTTGCCACTAATGGGAATGAAAAGGAGCAGCCTCCTGTTTCATTCCCTCCAGGGAGAGGGTTCTGTGTGTCCCCTTGGACAGCTGCCTTCTCTCTGCAGAGTCAATGCCCTTCTCTCCTCACCATGTCAGTGGAAGGGGCATTCCAAACCTCTCCAGGGGGAAAGAGTCATATTTTGTTAGGAAATGAAGAGAACACTGATCTTTCATTGCACATTTGCTGTGTGGTATAATCACACATCCCCCTGGGAGTAGGCGGTGAGGATTAACTTGAAGGCTCACTGCTTAATCGCTTTATGCCTCCACTGAACCAAGAAGCTGGAGTTTCTAACCTGCCTCCTGCTGTTTGCCCTGATTACCTCTAGGGTCCTCTAACAAGTTTGCCTCTTTAGAGACTGGCCTTGTAACTAAAACCTAAAGTAAGCAATTCTATAATTTGTACCATTTGAAACTTAATTCCACTGAAATGACATCATGAAACTGGGGCATTCTGAAGGATTCCTGACAAAAGAAAGGTTTGACGGGAGCTTCCATGGTCTTTAACTCATGCTTGACTCACATCTCCAAGCTCACATCCTCTCAATGCAGCATTATTATGAATTTCAGATCATGGGGACACTACTGAAAAACTAAACATCCTGACCCTGAGCTATTTTCTGTAAGCTCCGGGACCACGGCATCCTGCACTGCCTCATACTCTGTCTTTGTCATTTATCTTGTCAGATGCACCAGTTACATTAAGATGACTTGGTTAGGGACACAGATACTATACGCGCCCATTCTTCTGTAAGAAAACCAAGTGGGTGGCTCAAGTCATCCCACACAGCGTCTCCTTCCTAGAGATTTTATTTCTAATGAGATGGTCAAGAAATACAGAAACCTTCCTTCTGCTGACTTGCAAATGGTGTACCCCTCAGCAAACTGTCCACGGGTCCCTGACAAGGAATCCTCACACCCTGCAGTTGGCAGGAGCCTGGATGATGAAATGTTAAGTCATTTCAGTCGTGTCTGACTCTGTGACCCCATGGCCTGTAACCTTCCAGGTTCCTCTGTCCATGGGATTCTTCAGGCAAGAATGATGAAGTCGCTACCCAAACCCCAAGACTCACACTCTAGAAGCTTCAGGGAAAATGTCTGTAAAAATGTCATTTCTTTTGCAGCCTCTGAAGGCAAGAGGAAAACTGCCAATCTAATGGCTTCTGGTTGACTAAGTTCCTAGTTCTAGAAAGATATAGCCAATCACTTGAGAACAGAGAGATTTCCATACCTAGGGCATCACTGCAGTTTTCCAGGTAGATTATGATGCTAGAACTTTATGTTCCTCTTTTCTTGGAAAGACAGTATTCATAAGTGGTATATGTGTGAATATTTAAAAGAACATTTGCAGCGCCCAAATGAAAAACACACACACACACACACACACACACACACACACACACACACACACACACCCCTCTGGGGATTTGGTCCTCTCTGTCTAGAGAAGAAGTAGCCGGATATGACAAGACAAGCACAGACTCTGCAGCCAGACACAGGAACACTGTGGCTCAGTTAACCTCTCAACTTGTGCTGTGCGTGTTCAGTCGCATCTGACTCTTTGTGACTCCATGGACTGTACCCCACCAGGCTCCTCTGTCCATAGGTTTTTCCAGGCAAGAATAATGGAGTGGGTTGCCATTTCCTTCTCCAGGGATCTTCCTGACCCAGGCATTAAACCCATCTGCCTTGCATCTTTTGCACTGGCAGGCAGCTCCTTTGCCAGAAATCTCTCAACTTAGCAAGTGACTTAACCCTCTCTGAGCCTCTATCCCTCATCTGTCAAATGTGAATAATTAGACCCACTTCACAGGACTGTTGCAAGATTTAAATGTATGAAAGTAGATGGAACAGCTCCTGGCCACAGTAGGAGTTCACTAAATATAGCTGTTATTATGACTTGTCTCCCCACACTTTTGTCTTAGCCCACAGAGTAGGCAGTTTTTGCCAACAGAAACCCTGAGAGACAAAGCTCCTGCCTGTCTCTTCCCGCTCTTGGCAGGAAGGACTTACCTGATCAGGGAAACTCACCGAGGAAATGTGTTTCTGTGTCTTGGCCCCATCTCTGAGTTCTGCCCATGTGGACCCACACACAGTCTCTTTGTCTGGCTTCAGCTCTCCTTTTGGTAAACACAAATGGGTTAAAGTCTAGCCCCACTGTATCTCAGTCGTGCCTGCTTGTTGAAATTATCTGGGAACTTCAAAGTAAGAACTTGTGCCTGGGCCAGCCTCTAGGATCCTGAGCTAATCCCTGCATAGTGAGGCTCAGGCATGAAGGGTTTTAAAGGCACCCAATGATTCTAAACTGCAGCCTGGCCCAACATCACTAATCTCAAGGCAGCCTGTCTTCTCTTCTCTCCTCTATCTCCGAGTCCTTCCTGCAGTCTGCGGGAGCTGGATGCTCTGTGGTGTTCCACACTGTGGGCGAGGGGAGTACCTACACTCAGCTCCAGCTGTCCCACCTCAGACTCCCACAGGCAGACCTGGAAGTGTGTGGTCAGAAGCCTTTGTTTGACGCAGGGGTCAGCATCAGTCTAAAATTTGGCTTGACCAGTACTAGAGCTGAAACTATAGTTTGTGGAGTTTGCTTAATTCTCTGTCTTCTGGTGGCTGAGCACACACATACCCCACCTTTCAACAGTTTCTACCAAAGCCTCTGGCATTCTTACCTGGTTCTTCAGACTTCAAGATGTATCACCCGAAGGAAGAATTCCCTGGCTTACCAGACTGGTTATGATACCAGATAACAGAGATTCTAAGTTATTTTTGTCTGCAAGTCACTTGCCAGTTGAGCAGACTCAGAGTCTTTGACAATATGATCAACTATCTTTAACAAGCCAAGCAGGTTATGATGCGACATTTTGAGCGTAGCCTTGATGTCCTATCGAAATAAAAGACTAGGGCTTTTTTTCAGTCCTGAACACCTGGATCTCTACTCCATCAGAAACCACTCAGGTAGCAGCTTGGCATCTTGTCCTTCTTTTATCAGAGAGAAGGACAGACTGAAGGCCAGATCCAGAACCTCCAAGGGACTCACCATGGGGGCATTTAAATACCATTCTGTGGATTCCATTCTCGAGTCCTGAGTCAGACCTAAGTATTGACACTTGCTTGGCTGGCCTCTCTGGACGATTATCTTTTCAGCAAGGATTTTGCCTACAAACAGCCTGTCTTTCACAGTAATAATTTTGCCTCCTTGTCCCCAGCTCTCTCCTTGGGCCCCTGTGCTTGCAAGATGAGCAGTGAATCAGAACAGCACCCTGCTCCTGAGGAGACAGCTGCTGGGGAGGGGGTTAGGGGGAGCAGTGGTGCCTGGGAGGTGATGGGGTGTTGGTGGGCACTGCTGGCAGGGAGCAGGGAAAGACTGTGATGTGGCCTTTGGGCTCTGCCAGTGGGAAACACTCTTCTGTGGCTGGGCAAGAACTTCTTGGCTTTCTGGGTCCCCAAAGAAGAGAAGAACCCCAACTCCACTCTGAGAAGGTTGTCATTCCTGTTAGGATGCAGTCATGGCCCTATATTCTCTTTATCCTGATCTGTTGGGTTCCTGACCAGATTCCGTTGAGCTGTGAAGGCATAACCTGGATTCATAAAACAATGCTGTATGACTGTGAGTCTGGCATGGAGAAAGGTGCTTTGCCTCCAAGTACCATGGACTGCTTTCCTTATTCATGGCTTAATATGGTAATTCAAAACAGTGTGTTCCTTGGACCAGCAGCATCAGTATCACCTAGGAATTTGTTAAACATTAGCAGGTGTACCCTGACTTACTGAATTAGAACTTCTGGGGGTGGCACCCAGCGATTGGTGGTTTAACAAGCCCTCCAGGTGATTCTTGGGCTTCCCTGGTGGCTCAGCTGATAAAGAATCTGCCTGCAGTGCAGGAGACCCCAGTTCGATTCCTAGGCCAGGAAGTTACCCTGAAGGAGGTATAGGCTACCCACTCTGGAATTCTTGGGCTTCCCTGGTGGCTCAGACAGAAGTGAATCTGCTTGCAATGTGGGAGACCTGGTTTGATCCCTGAGTTGGGAAGATGCCCTGGAGGAGGGCATGGCGACCTACTCCACTATTCTGGCCTGGAGAACCCCCATGGACAGAGGCGCCTGGTGGGCTACAGTTCATGGGATTGCAAAGAGTTGGTCATATCTGAATGACTAAGCACCAGGTGGTTCTGATATACTCTATAGTGTGAGAACCATTGACCTACTGAAACAGGTAGAACATGACTACACAATTCACTGCCCATGTAAGTAATGATTGGTTAATAGCATTGTACAAAAACCCTGTCCTTTAGAACCTCAGGAGAAGGCCCTGGAGAACAGAGGTCCCGCTGTGTACTTGGACCTTTCCGTAAGAAGGTTACTAGTGGTCCTACATTGCCCCAGATCCCTCGAGGATCGATTCTAAGGAGACTGTACCAATCCCTTTCCTCAGGTGGAAATATCAGGACCTTGTTGAAGCCTGCCTACCCTGGAACATGTAATTTTCTTACCCATGCCTTCCTGTGAAAATTGATTCTCTCCCTGCCTAATGAAATCACACAGAGGTCAACTTAGACTATCTTGAAGAGTGATCCTGGAGAAGTAGTTTCATCCAGTTTTCTTGGTCTGTTTTGTGTAGCAGGAAGAGCATGAGGTTTGGAGCCAGAACATCTGGATTTATATCTTGGATCTGCCTCTATAGCTGTAGGGACTTGTATTTAATCTATCTGAATCTCGGCTTTCTTATCTTTCAAGTGATGATAATAGTACCCACTTCCTAAGGTTTTTGTGAGAACTGAGTAAGAAAATAGTAGTAAAAGGGCTGTTTATGAAATGCCTTGCACCGATTTAGGATGCTCAGTAAATGTTAGGTTGCTGGCTTGGGAACTGTTCCTCTGGTTTTCCAGAACTTCACTATGGAGGGAACCTGGGCAGCCCTGTGAGAAAGACTCACCAGCGAGACCCAGAAGCCCTCCACCTCTCTATGCTCTTTCTTCTGCTTGATTCTTTTTTAAAAAATTCATTTTATTGAAGGATAGTTGATTTACAGTGCTGTGTTCATCTCTGTTGTACACAGCAAAGTGATTCAGGTATACATATATATTCTTTTTCATATTCTTCTCCATTATTATTTATCATAGGATATTGAATACTGTACAGTTCCCTGCACTGTATGGTAGGACCTTGTTGTTTATCTATTCTATATATAACAGTTTGCATCTGCTAATCCCAAACTCCCACTCCATCCCTCCCCCAGCCCTTTCCTCCTTAGCAACCGCAAGCCTATTCTCCACATCTATGAGTCTGTTTCTGTTTTGTAGGTAAATTCATTTGTGTCATATTTTAGATTCCACATGCAAGCAATATTATGGTGTTTTTCTTTCTGACTTGCTTCACTTAGTATGATATCTCTAGGTCCATCTGTGCTCAGTCACTAAGTCATGTTTGACTCTTTGTGACCTCATGGACTGTAGCCCGCCAGGCTCCTCTGTCCATGGCATTTTCCAGGCAAAAATACTGGAGTGGGTTGCTATTTCCTTCTCCAGGGGATCTTCCCAACTCAGGATCGAACCCACATCTCCTTTGTGGCAGGCAGATTCTTTGCCACTGAGCCACAGGGAAGCACATATCTTCTACCTGATTATTGGCATGACATGTGATTTCCCAACCAATCAGAGCCTATCAGGAGATCTCCACAGATTTCTCTATCTTGTTCCTAGAGCAGAGCCTAAACTCTGCTTTTGTCTAAGGCTGCTGTGACTGTAGACATCAATAATCAAATTAATTCTTTGCATAAGAATTTATCTCCCAATAAATGTTTTAGAATTGGAAGTGGGGATCATTTAGAATTACCTTCGTTCAGTGTTACTCTTTCTGTCTCTTTCTTAAGTCTTGATGGTTCGAATAGCTTCATTCTGTTGTTATCTAAAGCAGTGATTCTCTGTTGGGGGCGATGTCTGCAGATGCTTCTGACTGTCAGCACTGAGGAGGGGGCTCTGCTAGCACCAGATGGGCAGAGGTCAGAGTTGCTAATGAACATTCACAGGCACATGCCTGTCTAAATGCCCGGGTACACTCTTGCCCCACTTAGATGGGAATGAAACCCCCAATGATGCAGTGATGGACTAAGCAATAACCCTACAGACTTCCAAGAATGACCCCACTGCTTTCTGTGAGGCTGACTCATTGTTGTGAGTTAAATTGTGCCCCTCAGAAAAGATGTCCTAACCCTCTGTCTTTCAGAATGTGACCTTATTTGCAAATAGGATCTTTATCAAGATACTAAAGTTAAAAGGAGGTCATTAGGGTTGGGCCTCATTCAATATGACTAGTGTCTTCATAAAAGGGAAAATTTTCATCACAGAGATAGATGAGAAGATGAAGGCAGAGATCAGGATGATGTGTCTACAAGCCAAAAACCCCAAAGATTGCCAGCAAACCACCACGAGCTGAGAGACAGGAATGAAACAGATTTTCCTTCAGAGTCTTAGAAGGAGCAAGCACTCTGCTGATATCTTGATCCTGGACTTTTAGCCTCCAGAACCAGGAAGAAATAAACTCCTGTTGTTCAAGCTACCAGTTCTTGGTGCTTTGTTATGGCAGCCCCAGGAAACAGATACACTCGCAAGCTGAATTTTGGGGCTGCTGACCATCACCACCACACCTGCATCCCTGAGCTGTCCTCCCGGTGGACCACGCAGAGAGGACTCACGTCAGCGGTCCTCATCACTGCTCTTGCAGCAGTCCTGCATCTCCATGCTGCAGCCAGGGTCCTCTGCAGATTCGTCTGTGCTGAGCCATCTCAGCAGCATTGCCTTAGCTGTCAAATGGACTGCTGCACAACAGCTTCAGAAATACTGGCTGGTGCCTTAGTGATGGCCAATCTGTCCTCCTACACCTCGCAGCTGCCAGTGCCTCCCCTTCAGCTGTTCTCATGCCTCAATTGGGAAGCTGCTGTCAAGGGCTCTCCCTGGCTCAGCAGCCCCTTCTCATAGTGCCAGGCTCTCTGAGGAGCCCCACTACTACCGGAAGACCTGCAGATTCAGAGTTCACATGACTCCATTCCCCCACCCCCTCTGCCACCAGAGCCTTCTGTACCTGAGCGGGTCCCAGCCCTCCGTGTCACAGAGGCTGGGCCTTCCGAGGCTGCAGCTCTATCTGTGAAATGGCCTAAGCTGTCGTGTTATTCTTGCAGTCAGTATAGTCCTGAGGATTCTGGGAGAATGCTTTGTGCTGCCAGTTACAGCTACACAGAAATGTTAACAGGCTCAACTTGTTGGGCACTGACTGTGTGCTAAGCACTGAATGTATGTGAGAGTTTCATCTTTACCAAAGACCCAGAAGAAGAGAATGATCACTCTCATGTTTGATGAAGAAACAGGAGATCAGAGAACTTCAGAGAACTCATTTAGGGGAACAGGATGAATCTGCACAGTGAGCTCCAGGCCTCGTACCCTGCCAGCTGCCTGAAAGAACTGACTTCATATCTTGTCAACTGCAAGTAAAAGAGAGTGCACCCTAGAAAAAGAGTGGGGCTGGAGTGGGGCAGAGTGAGAGAGGCCAGCTGGAGAGCTAAAACCAGGAAGCAGAGAGGCGCCGGGTTGCTTACTGAATGTGGGCCAGCGGCACAGACACCCACCAGGCATGGGCTCAGAGCAGGTCTGGCACAGGCAGAGACAATGAGAGGGTAAGGCCAGCGCCACTGCCCCACCCTCTGGGGAATGCGGACCATGGAAGTCAGGGTCTTCGCATCTCACCCCAGGTGTGTGGAGGCACCAATGTAAGGGTAGAGAGAGCGGGCAGTGTTTGCTCCACATGGCTTCCTCTCAGGATGATCCGTATAAGAATGCGAGAATGGAATTCCCATCAGTACGAAGTGTGGTTCACCCTGCTGGAAATTTTCTAAAGCAGGTTGAGGAGAGGCTCAGGAGGAGAACAGTGGTGAGCACCTAGCCTCAAGGTGGGGGAGCTGCGATGAAGGGCTTTTCAAGCCCTCGGCCAGCTGTGTTTTTCCATGCTTGGAGCTCTCTAAGATCCCACGAGTCCCTGCTGGTGGGTGAGGCCCTCCCATCATAATCTGCCTTCTCATTCTAGTGCTTTTGCAGTCTAGATCAATCAACTTCAGGCTAATATTATTTGCAGGTTGTTTTCTCAAATAATTAGGACATAGAAATGAGAAGTGAACATCAAAGAAGAAATTCTATAGCTGATATGGACACATCGGATATGTGTCACAACTGTCAAGAAGGTCTTCAGGACCCTTGCAATGTCAAAGGCAGGTACTGAATAGCAGAGGATGCGAGATGCCCACAAGAGGAATGACCGGATGTGTCTCCTATCCACTGGGAGTAAAGCTTGTGTTTGTGGCTTTCATTCTTTCTTCCTGTGTCCCGTACTGGTTGAGGATTATTATGGTTACACTAGGGGGTTAGACTGCATTACCGGGTTTGTTTTGTTTTGTTTTTTTCTTAATGAGAGGAGATTGAGCTATAACATGATGGTGTCATGTCGAAGGAGGATTAACCTGTATCCTTGCCACTTTCATTTATTTGAACTAAGTCTGTGTTACTCACTCCCATGATGCTGGCAGGCTCTCTTGTTATTTCCTACAATTTTCTAAGCCAGGCAAGTCTCTGCAGTTCTGAGTTTCCCCTTAGTTCTCTTTATCATCCTCCAGTGGAGCTTAACACATTAAGAAACTATCGTGAACCCACAGGTCTTTTCAGAATCTGAAATGGATGGTTGTTTTGAGCCCTATCAGAAATGGGCAATGGTTCAGATACAGATGGAAGGAGGCCACCTGGTATGCCCTTGATTCCCTGAAAAGAGATTTTGTAAAAAATGTCAAGCACCATTAAATGATCTTTCCAGTCCCTTCTAGCTCTAATATCCTGCTGCATTTCATTGAGGGCTATGAGGAGAATATCAGATTTTTTGAGACAAAAGATAAAAGATAAAAGGCAAAACTCACCCCTATATATCAGAATTAGTATAAATAATATTTACAATTTAAGAAAACACAATCAGAAGAACAATATAAAAATAAAACTGCAGTTCTGAAATGTAATATGTGCCGCATAGGAAAATCAGTCTCTTTCCACATTTTTCACACTTCCATCCCTTTGCCACCTTTTGTTCTAGGAACCCAACTGCTGCATTTAGACAGAAAGGCTCAAATACTCTGCTAAATGAAGCCACAGCTGCTCTGTCAGAAACATCACATTAAAATGTGCTCTGAAACCATTTGGCAGTGTTCTGAGGACAACTTTTATTTCATGAGCTACAAAGCCAGCTCTAGGCATCCTGAAGACTTTGAGCGGCCGCTGCAGTTCTTGAAGGAGCCCAGGCAGCCAGAGGGAGGGCAGTGGCAGAGGTCAGCCAGAGCTGAGCCAAGCCAGCAGCCAGAAAAGAATGAGAATCTGTTCTTTAGACCCAATTTTATTTCTTTATGTTTTTCACACACGTCCACGTTATTCACATGTTTGAAATTCTATAGGTATGAACAGAAATACAATGATGTCTCCCTTCCTTCCCAGTCTCTTAACCACTCAGCTTCCCCATAAGCAATAGGGTTAGACCTCTCCTGAGTGAAACTGCAGATATATTTCAGGAATGTCTATGCCAGCCCTTGTTGTGTCCTCCCACCTCTCTTTTTCTCTACACAGAGCAGTCTACTACATATCCTATGTGTGATAGCTCAGTATAAGTTGTATCTCTCTTATGAGAGATATGTTATGGTTATGTTTTCTGATGTTTTAAGAGACATTTATGTGTCCTTTACTGTGGTGTGATCATATATCTGTTATGCTTGAAGTTCAAGTCCCCAAAACTGAGAGAAGTAAGATGTCCACGGCAATGCAAAAGCATAAAGGGGTTTGTTGCTAGCTCGAGCTTGGGCTCCCCCCGGCACCGACACAGCGGCTATAGGGAGGGAGCCCCGAGTCTTGGGCTGCACTGCTTTTATAGGGAATTTAATCAGGTAAAAGGGTACAAGAAGGGGTGTTCAAGCAGGAGGACAACTGATCGCCCACTTTAGGGGGTGTTTAAGTTGACAGATAACTGGTTGGTTACTTCCATCCATAGGATTTGTGTGTAGATTCTTAATTGGCTTTTACTTCCAGGGTGGGCTTCCCTGGTGGTTCAGAAGTTAAAGCGTCTGCCTCCAATGGGGGAGACCTGGGTTCGATCCCTGGGTTGGGAAGATCCCCTGGAGAAGGAAATGGCAATCCATTCCAGTATTCTTGCCTGGAGAATCCCATGGACAGAGAAGCCTAGTAGGTTACAGTCCACGGGGTCACAAACAGTCGGACACGACTGAGTGACTTCACCTCACCTCACCTCCAAGGTAAATCACAAGCTCCTGAATGTAAAGTCAGAAGGTTTAGCCTAGTGACCGATTGGTTCATGTACAGTGGGGCTAGGTTAGGTAATCTGAGGGTTGGTTGGCTATGGGTAGTGGGCTTAGGTTGGGTAACGTCCAAAGTTCGTTTGCCCAGGACCTTGCAGGATGGAATTCTTTTACAAGATGGAGTAGCTCAGGCCCTTCATCCTAGGGTGAGTGGGACCCTGCTAGGGGGTAGTCTCCTGGAATCATGACCCAGGTTTACAAGAATTCAAAACTTAGGCCTAGTGCAACCTGTCGAGCCTGCCATGGCTCTGGTCTGGTTCCCCAACAATATCCTTTATTCTCTGTTTTCTATTGCATTTTCAGTCTTTTTCCCCCCTTTACTGACCAGCAGGAGCTCTTTTATACTAAGCGTTTGACTCTTCCTCTGTGATAAGAGTTGCAAACCTTTTTTCTTGTTTGTCAACTTTGTTCATGTTGGGGTTTATCAGGCAGAAACTTTAAATTTGGAGGGAGGATCAAATTTATCATTTTTTTCTTTTATGGCTTCTGAAATTTTCTTATAGTTGGGTCTTTCCTACTTCAACACTATGAAACAATTCCTCCACAATTTCTTCCAGTGCTTTTACGACTTCAGTTATTGCACTTAAATCTTTTGTCTGTTAAGAACACTTGGAATATGTTCTGGCATGAGGTGTTAAGAATGGATCCGACCTTGTTTTTGTCTCCATGGCTGGCCAGTGTCCCAGTTCTCTATATTGCATGATTCAACTTTTCCCCACTGATCTTAGGTGCCTGTAAATATTGAGTCCATTTCTGGACTTTGTATTCTATCCTATTGTGGTCATGTGCTAGGGTTATATAGTTTTAATTACCATAACTTTATAATAATTTTGGCATCTGATGAGGACCATCCTAACCTTTCTTTGTATCGTCATTATTTTTGCTTTTTCATCTAAACATTAGAATTATCTTGACTAGTTAAAAAAAAACCTATCAGTGTTTTTATTTGTATTTCATTAAATAATAAGGAAAACCAACATTTTTTTGAAGTCTTGGGTCTATATTTTTAGGAAGGAAGGGCCATGGTAGAGCAGGGGAAGAAAACAGATTCTCCTTTGTGCTGAATATATCCATGCATGATCAGTCGCTTCAGTCATGTCTGATTCTTTTGCGACCCTGTGGACTGTAGCCCACCAGGCTCCTCCAGCCATGGGATTCTTCAGGCAAGAATATTGGAGTGGTTTGCCATTTCCTTCTCTGAATATATCCATAGGAGACATTAAAAAGAAACTCAATGGAACTTTGTTCCAGGACAGCCTTTCCAAATGTTTATCAAAGACCCTTCCAATGGAAATAGAATAAAAATTTTAAAAAGAGGATTATATGTTCAAAATATTTGATCAACACTATCCAGTGTGCTGCCCCTTGGATATTTACAGTGAGCAACAGTTGATGAAGACTGTGAAAGTCCTATAGTGGGGAAGCCTGAGAGGCTGGAGAAATCGCGGAGTGAAGATGCCTGTGTACTTGTATCTACCATGTTACCTCCCAAACTCATTTCAATGTGGAATCACGTCTGCAAACAAGGCTTACTTATTTATTTAGTTATGTGGTTGTGCCAGGTCCTAGTTGTGACACACAGGATCTTCAGTTGCAGTATGCACGCTCTTAGTTGCAGCATGTGAGATCTAGTCCTCTGACCAGGGATCGTATCCAGGCGCCCTGCATTGGGAGCGCAGAGTCTTCACCACTGGACCATCAAGGAAGTCCCCAAACAACACAATATTCTACCATGTTCTCTTAATATTCTACAATGTTCTCTTAATACTCTACAATGTTCTCTTAATACTCTACAATGTTCTTTGAAAAACTCAGTTTGGAGAACTTCAGGGCCTGCTGGAGATATTTAAAGAGAATTTCTGCATGTAAAATCTTTTCTAGTTCTTCAATTTTCAGTATCAATAAGGTGAGGATCTAGGATATTTCTTTAGGAAATTAATAATTTCTTTAGGAAATTGGTTTTTCTAATTTTAGAATCTTAATTAGAATTAGAATTCCTATGTAAAAATCACTGAAACAGAATTAAATTGCATGTTTTTTCTATTTTGTATTTTTAACTGCTTTATAATGGACATATAGTCTTATGTTAATTG
>SJYC01109914.1:0-15811 GCA_006408675.1 Madoqua kirkii
GTTACCCCAGAGCACTGGATTAGACAAGTTGAGAGAGGATGATTGAAACATACACATTACCATATGTAAAATTAGATAGCAGTGGAAATTTACTGTATTAATGGCATATTTTATGCCACCCATCTGGTCTTTCATTCATTCAATTGGCACATTAAGTACCTACTATGTGCTAGGTCCAGTCCCCTTCATAGTGAGGAGGGGCTTCTACGCCAGGAAGAGGAGATCTTACAGCTGAGCCTTCAGGCCTCACTCTTGCCTCATCATTATCTCCTCGGGATCACTATGAGGTGTATATTTCTAAAAGCAATTGCACTGAAAATCATCTTGTTTTATACAGGAAAACCATGATGCTGGGCCTCTGGCAGCAGCATCTGCTTTCCTGAAAACGACTGTTCCATGACAGTCTGACACCAGTCAGGAAGAAGCAGCCGGCAAAAAAGAGAGGAATTCCCGCAAGTAATAGGGACTCAACTGAAAACACAGATGTTTCAGTGATATCGTTTGGAAAGAGAAAAGGCACAAAGGTAACTCAAGAAAAGCACAGAAAAAGAGCAGGGGTTCCTATTTAAATACCATTTTAACATCCTCTTCTTTGGTGGTAATTTTTGTCTATTGTGAACTCTCTCTGAAATAAGCACAGGGAAATGAGCAGAGGCAGCATCACACAGAGGCAAAGCATCTAACCTGACTGGCTGGTGACTCAGCACCAAGACTGCTCTGGGCCCTGAGATGCTGGAATAACATCCTCTGATAAAGACATCAGTTCCTACAGTGGTCAGTACTGACCAGGATAAGAGATCCGTCCCTGGTGTTTCTGTGGTTCATGTTTTTCCTGGCGGTGGTGGTTTAGTCGCTAAGTCGTTTCATACTCTTGCAACTCCACGAGCTGTAACCCTCCAGGTTCCTCTGTCCGTGGAATTTTCTAGGCAAGAGGACTGGAGTGGGTTGCCATTTTCTTCTCCAGGGGATCTTCCTGACGCAGGGATTGAACTCCCGTCTCCTGTATTGCAGGTGGTTTCCTGCACTGCAGGCAGATTTTTCACCATCTGAGGCACCAAGGAAGCCCTCCATGGTCTTCACATAAATCTACATGAAAAAGTTAGGAGTCATAATGGAAGTGCCGGAGAGCATCAGGGATTACTTTCAATCCGTAAAGCACGTTTAGCGGTGTGTGTGAGAGCCCAGCTCTCCATGCATACGTGGACCAGACTTTGCAAAGGACATGGCAGAAGGCAGCAAGCTAGCCAATCAGGTCTGGTGGCCAGTGTCGCCGTTTATTCTTCTGCTTACAGGGGTATCTGACTACATGCCCTGCCTCCCCCTCCACAATCAACAGTAGTTTGAAGGTCCATGGATGCAGCTCTTCCTACAGAAGACATATGGCTTTTTAATCTAGAATGTATGTGTGATGAAGAGCCTGCATACCTAGTAAGCTCAGTCTCAGAGAGTGCAGGATGCCTTAGAATAAATGTCAAATAGGATCAGAAGTGAGCCTTGCCTGTATCCATGGGAATTTTCCTGATACTCTGCAATTTCAGAGAAACCAAAGCATTTTGTATGCTGTGGCGCTATAGCAACAAAAGATAAGGAGCTGAAAGAGCTACAGCTTCAGAGGTTCATGTCAGGGGAAGGGACCCAAGAGAACATTCAGTGGTTTTCAAACCATGTTTCACAGAACCTGCAGTTCTGTGTATTTGCCATAATTTTTTCCTTCTACAGTGGCATAAAAACTGTTCAAACTGTCTGGGAAAATCTCGGGTTTATATCAGCATCAGGCATGCTTGGATCCAGATGCTTAAATAGTGTTCTCAAGTCACCCCCTCCCCGCTCCCCTTAATTTTATCCTTTCTTCCTCTTCCCTGTTTTAGAGCTTAATTCTCAGTCAGACTCTCTCCCATAAAGTAGCAAAGACAGCCAGCAGCAGCTCCAGGACAAAGAGCGTCCTCCTTCCTCATATTTTCAGGGAAAAAAAAAATCTTAGAATTAAATCTCATTGACCCTGAATGAGTCATATTCTCATCTCCGAGGCAATCGTTGGTGACTCTGCTTCACCAGATCTGGTCACGTTTCCATCTGTGGTGCTTGGGAGTCCCCTGTGAGTCAAACAGACCTGGAGGGAGAGACAGATTGAGAGGGAAAGAGGGAGAGACTGCTACAAAATCCGAGTAATTCCCCCAGAAAAGAGGTAGATTCTGTTTACAGAAGAGATTTTAGAAGATTAAAAATAGCAGATGGCCAGCAGCTCCACAACACTGTCTCAGGATCAGCCAAGGCAGTGACAGGGAGGGGAGGGAAGTGGGTAGAACTCTAGTCCTCTTACACCTGCTTCAGAAGAGCGTCTCTGTTTATTTCCTCCAGCTCCGAGAGATAATTGACATATGTGCCTGTGTGTGCTAAGTCACTTCAGTTGTGTCTGACTCTGCGACCCTATGGACTGTAGCCTTCCAGGTTTCTCAGTCCAGGGGATTATCCAGGCAAGAATACTGGAGTGGGTTGCCAAGCCCTGCTTCAGAGGATCTTCCCGATCCAGTGTTGAACCTGCATCTCTTAGGTCTCCTGCATTGGCTGGTACCTTCTTTACCTCTTCTGCACCTAGGAAGCCCATAATTGACATATAACATTGTGTAACTTTAAGGTGATTTGATACACTTATATATTGCAAAGTGATTACCAGCATAGTGTTAGCCAACACCCCCATCACCATCACCTCAAAGAACTACCATTTCTTTTCTGTGAGGAGAACATGGAAGATACAATCTCTTATCAACTTTCCAGTATACAATACAGTATTATGGACTATAATCAGCATGCTGTACATTATATCCCCAGGACTTATCTTCTAACTGCAAGTTTGTATTCTTTGATTACATCTCTCCCAGTTTCCTCACCCCTAAAGTCCCTGGGAACCATGATTCTATTCTCTGCTTCTAGAAATTCAGTTTTTTAGATCCCATGTATAAATTACATCATATAGTATCTTCGTTTGTCTGACTTATTTTACTTAGTATCATGCCTTCTGGGTCCATCCATATTGCTCCAATGGCAGGATATCCTTCTTTCTCACAGCTGAATAATGTTACATTGTAGGTCTTTTTCATCCACTGATGGACACTTAGATTGTTTCCATATCTGGGCTTTGTGAAGAATGTGGCAGTGAACAGAGAAGTGCATAGTACATATATCTCTTTGCGATCCTGTTTTCATTTCCTTCAGATAGATACCTAGAAGTGGGGTTGTTGGATCATATAGAAATTCTATTTTTTATTTTTTGAGTAGTATCCATACTGTTTTCTATAGTGGCTTCACAAATTTACGTTCTTACCAACAGTGTGCAAATGTTCTCTTTTCTCTATATCTGTTTTTTTAGTTTTGTATAGACTAGTATTCTGTGTTAGATGTAATTTGAAGAAAATGATTTATAATTTGCTGCTAAACCAGAATGTTTAGAAACAACAACTTTATTTAAATTTTCCCAGTTTGTAAGCTGAGTCTCAGAGATGTTATGTTATTTGTCTCAGAGTTACACAGCTAGCTGGTGGGAAAATTATGATACAATTATGTCAGAGATAGCATACTAATATATCCAAAAACCTTGCGTGTCGAAGGTCTTGTTCAAGGTACTGCATAAAATTACAAGGGTAAATGGCTCACAGAGTTCACAATAATTTAGGGAAGATATGACAAACACACATAAAGAGAATTCACAGGAAGAAAAATATATGGCAGTCTGTATTTTCCAAAAATGTTGCAGCAGTATGTCTGGTCTCATATTCTCTTCCAGAATATTTTTTGCTCCTCAAGGAATGGAGTCTATTTCCTATCCCTTTAAACCCTGGGCAGGCTTGTGTGTGTGTGTGTGTGTGTGTGTGTGTGTGTGTGTGTGTGTGTATGTGTGTGCGCAGTTACATCCAACTCTTTGTGACCCCATGGACTATTGCCTGTCAGGCTCCTCTGTCTATGGGTTTCTCCAGGCAAAAATACTCGTGTGGTTAGCGGTGCCCTGCTCCAGGGGATCTTCCCAATCCAGGGATTGAACCCACGTCTCCTGGGTCTCTGGCATTGCAGGCAGATTCTTTATCACTAGTCCTATCTGGGAAGCCCCAGGCAGGCTTGTGAGGCTCCAACAAGTTGAATGCAGCAGAACCTTTGAAGTTATGTTAAAAAGGCAATATATGTCCCACCTGACTGGCTCTGTCAGTATGTTCAGGTGCGGACATCAGCTAGGTTGTGGTGAAAAGCCCCAACCATCTCGGGCAGAGAGCCCATATGGAGAGGCCAAGACAAGAGAACTGAGCTCCCCTGCTGATGGTCAGAATGAACTGCCAGACGGGAGAGTGAATGGACCCAGCCCCTGGTTTATAGGCTTTGATCTCAGGCCCCAGACAATGTGGAGCAGAGCAAAGCCCTCCCCACTGTGTCCCTCCACATGCCTGACCGGCAGATCTGAGAGCGTGATAAATGGTTGTTCTGTGCCAGAGAAACTGGCACAGCCTGACTTTGTCCGAACCTTCATAAGTGGTGTGACGAGTAGTAGGAACCGTTACTATGAATTGCCCAAATGTTTTTCTCCCATCCCCTTCCTTTTAGCCAAAATCACTGCAGATGGTGATTGCAGTCATGAAACTAAAAGACACTTACTCCTTGAAAGGAAAGTTGTGACCAACCTAGACAGCATATTAAAAAGCAGAGACATTTTTTTGTCAACAAAGGTCCATCTAATCAAGGCTATGATTTTCCCAGAAGTCATGTATGGATGTGAAAGTTGGACTATAAAGAAAGCTGAGTGCTGAAGAATTGATGCTTTTGAATTGTGGTGCTGGAGAAGATTCTTGTGAGTCCCTTGGACTGCAGGGAGATCCAACCAGTCCATCTTAAAGGAGATCAGTCCTGGGTATTCAATGGAAGGACTGGTGTTGAAGCTAAAACTCCAATACTTTGGCCACCTGATGTAATGAGCTGACTCATTGGAAAAAACCCTGAGGCTGGGAAAGATTGAGGGCAGGAGGAGAAGGGGATGATAGAGGATGAGATGCCTGGATGGCGTCACCGACTCGATGGACATGAGTTTGAGTGAACTCTGAGAGTTGGTGATAAACAGGGAGGCCTGGCGTGCTGATTCATGGGGTCGCAAAGAGTTGGACACGACTGAGCAACTGAACTGAACTGAACTTCCTTAGGTTACAAATCAGACTCCGTGGTCTGGTGGATCACCATACTCCATTCCTTTGGACTTTTGAGATTAAGGCAAGAACAAGCACATGGACCAAGAAGGGCCAATCAAGGCCTTTCTGGATTGATAAATGGACAATGAGAGAGAGAAGCATTTTAGACGGCTGAGGTTTGGGGTTGGGGGAGTGATAGGGGATGCAAGATAAAACATCGAGGTAGAGAATTTCAGCTGCATTAAGTCCCTTATTAGGCCTTAGTTTCTGAGCAATCAATCCCTTAAAACGTGGGCCACCCCAGCGTTCTTCCCAACCACTCAAACCTCTTTTGTATTGTAATTTTCCTCTTTTGTGTAGTCATATTGGATTTCTATCTCTTTCCTCCAAGAGCTCTGCCTAATTTAAAATGCTATGCGGAGGATATCGCATTGGAACTGCATCTTGGAAGGTGGCAGGAACTGAAATCCTGAGATGGAGAAGGGGCTTTAGAATGGGGGGGACAGTGTCCACAGAGGCCAGAAGCCCAGCAGTTGAAAGTATTGGTCTTTAGTCACCCAGTCCTGAGTCCAAACACCATGCAACGCTGTACACACTTAGAGAATTTAGGCTTGACTTCATTTAGCTGCAGTTTCCTCCTCTGTGGAATAAAGACAGTAGCACCTAGGATGTGGCGTTGTTGTTAGCACTGAGTACACTCATAACCCACAGTAGTCCAGTGCCTGGTGCATGTTAAGGTCTAGTTGGTGGCAACTGTGACGGGACAGCGTGAACTGTGGGTGAGAAGCAGCACACGGCAGGAGCGTGGCTCAGATGAACTGGAGTGCGCGGCTGGAGCCGGATTGTGGAGGCTGGAAAAGCAGGAGCAATGGCTGTTTTGAATGGTCAGAGATGTGACTATGTGCATCTCCTGTAAATAAACCACACGTTGATAAAAGGAATTCCATTTCATTATGGCATTAGCAGTAAAACTTCATGCATGTACATATCTGGATTTGATTGTGAGTTTGGTTCTAAGCACGCATGGACTCATACGTCAGGTGTGCCCTAGCTCTCTGCACCCACAAGCACAGGCTCTGCTCTTACTCCCTGGGGTCTAGCCTGGGTGCGTATATCAGTTCCATGTTTATTGCTGTGAAAAGTTGACTCATGCACAAACATTAGTGAGCAAGCATAGAGTTTATCAAGATTTTTGTGGTGGACAATTCCACGCTCTGTCAGCTCTGCTCAGATTCCCCTTGTACAATCTTGTGCATCCCTGCTCGCCCCTTCAGCTTCTGACACTCAGCACTTGTTCTTCAGAGAATGCTGCGGGGACTCAGGTAGACTGTCCTTGGGCTTCAGGTGCCACTTTCCCTCCAAAATAGATCCCAGAGCATTTGGGGCTTGGTTCCCTTGCCCCATCCTACCCTTGACCGTGAATGACGAGTGCAGGAGTGTGGAAGCCCAGCTGCCTGCCTCCGGTGGGACGGCCCTGAGCTGCACCTTCACTCCTGATGGACCTCCCCCGGCTCACACTATAGTCGACTTTCCCCTCTCATTTCCCTGCTTCCTTACTGGTTCCTTAACAAAACCCCTGTACACCAATCTAGTCTCAGGGTCTGCTTCTGGGAAGTAGTTTTCTAGGGTAGTTGGAAGGAATTTACTGTCATCGACTACAGCAAATAACTTTAAAGTCCCCCATAGACATTGTAGCCCTCCTCTGCTAAGAAATGATGTTTTCCTCTTTCCTTTCTCGCATACAAAGCCTCATGCTACTAATTCATTCCTCTCTCCCAGAATCCTCCATCCCCAGTTTCAAATTCTCACCTCTATTTTGCAGAACCAGTCTACCTCAGCAACTACCCGAAGTTATTTACCAAACCATCAGGGTGCAACCATATTAAAACCCTGAAATCAGCCAACTCATCTCTTCTTAGAAAGCAATTTAGGGATTTTTTTTTTTTAACCTTAAGAGCCTGCCTCTGGGGACCTCACCTTTACTCCAGTTGACCTATCAGTATATCAAATACTATGCTTTCTCTGAGAGGAACCAACTTACTGCTGGGCTAGGATTTTTGCCCACTCAATTTCTACATCTATCTGTATTGTACATACGTATGGATGGATTAACATGTTTGTATATATGTATGTGTCTGTCTTGGAGCTTCCCTGGTGGCTCAGCAGTAAAGAATAAACCCAACAAAGCAAGAGACAAAGGTTCGATCTCTGGGTCAGGAAGATCCCCTGGTGAAGGAAATGGCAATTCACTCCAGTATTCTTGTCTGGGAAATCCCATGGACAGAGGAGCCTGGAGGACCACAGTCCGTGGGGCTGCAAAAGAGTCAGACATGACTGGGCAACTGAACAACAATAATTGACCCCATGCACTGAAGCCCTCCAGGCTCCTCTGTCCATGGGATTCTTTACTGCTGAGCCAGCAGGGAAGGCCATCTATCTAAATCGAATGGCATAAATAAAGACGTAGACATAGAGAATGGACTTGTGGGTGCAGGCAGAGGGAAGGAGAGGCTGGGACGAACTGAGAGAGGATCGTTGACATATACATATACTACCATGTGTGAAACAGCTGGTGGGAAGCTCCTGTATAGCACAAGGAGCTCAACCTGGCATTCAGAGATGGCCTAGACCAGTGGGGATGGGGGTAGGGGGTGGGAGGGATGCTCAAGATGGGAAATATCTATACTTACAGTTGATTCCTGCTGCTGTACAGCAAAATCCAACACAACACTGTAAAGAATTATACTCCAATTTTTTAAAAAAATCACCTTTCCTTACTAGTCTGGGACAAGTATTTCCAAACATTTGATTTCTTCACACTTAAAAAAAAGACAGTGGGATGATTTAAAAGCTAAAAAGCCCTTCTAGGGGTGCGGGGCAGAGAAGGACTTTAGGAGCAGGAAAGTGAGGACTGGGCAGAAAGGGCTGGTATGGAGTTTAGAAAGTTCTTTTGTCTCTAGGCACCAAATCTTGGATGCACCTGGATTCCCTCTCCATCTAGGCCTGGTTTGTTTTTACTGCCTTGGAAGTTTGCTGTGAGCAACTTGACCTACACCAATGCCTCACATTTCTAAGCCCTTTCAGGGGAAGCCACTGGCTGCTGGTGCAAACTAATGAGTATTTTCCAACACAAAGCCTCTAATTGAGATTATGAAGTAATTTATGAAGTTCCTACTGCAGTGAGCACACACAGTTCCTGCTCAGAACAGACTAATTAAAAACTTCCCTACCATACAATTTCAATTGTGTTAAAGAAAAAGAAGAACGATGCCTCTATGGTAATTTTTCATAGAAAGGAAATGACAATGATTTCTTAAAAAAAAAAAAACAAAAAACTGTGGAGGCCTTGTGTTGCTTAAATAGACAAAACCAGCATCTGTTTTGGTTTTGTCTGTTTGGTGTGTAACTTGGAGCATGATTTGCTTTATGGAAAATAGATTAAATTTCCCACCTCTAACTCTGGTGTGATGTTTTCCCTGAGTTCAATTGAGAAGGAGAGTAAGAATCAGTATTACCAGTTGTAGGGAAGAACTGGATTTAAAACTATTTTTATTTTGGGGGTGGTGTGCCATATATAACCCTGAGGGCCCTAGCTGTTCCAAATTCAGGAGTCTTCCTCCTTTAAAAGCCAAATATTCATTGTATAAGTCCCTAATAGTCTAGCACGTGAGCCTCTCCAAGGTGCCCATGGATCCTCTCAAAACACCCACACATTTCAAATTGTACCCTGGTTGTCGCTTCTCCCCCTGGCCTGCATCTGGCCTTGAACTATGGCCACTTTCTGTGTCAAACTCAGACAGTTATAAGCTACCTGTTTACTGTTGTTTAGCCGCTAAGTCATGTCTGACTGTTTGTGACTCATGGACTGTAGCCTGCCAGGCTCCTCTGTCTATGGGATTCTTCAGTTAAGAATATTGGAATGGGTTGCTATTTCTTCCTCCAGGGGATCTTCCCAACTCAGGGATCAAACCCACATCTCTCGTGTTTCCTGCATTGGCAGATGGGTTCTTTACCATGGGGACACTTCCCTGGTGGCTCAGATGATTTACTGTTACTCCAAGAAAAATTTTGAAGAACAGTATCTCCAAGCCTTGAGTATGCCCATTCAAGTGACACAGAGTGATGCTGAACCCCCTAGAGCCTTGCATAGCCCTCTGGACCTGTTTGAGAACTGCACCTGTGCCTCAAGGGAGACTACAATCCACTTTTTTTTTTTTTTAACCCTTCCCTAGAGCATTTGATCTCCTATATGTTTCTTTTTGTTTGTGATTTTTAAAATTTATTTTAATTGGAGGATAATTACTTCACAATATTGTGATGGGTTTTGCCATACATCAACATGAATCAGCTGTAGGCATTACACGTGTGCCCTCCCTCCTGAACCCCTTCCCACTCTCTCTTCACTCCATCACTCCAGGTTGTCACAGAGCACCAGTTTTGGGGGTGTGGCATGGTACATTAAAAATCACTTTTGAACCAACCAAAGGTTTGGAAAAGCTTCCTGTTTTCCATATTTTATTAGTCCATTTCACTTTCGGCTTTGGGGAGATCCACTGACTTTTCTAGCTTCCCTGGTGGCTCAGTTGGTAAACAATCCGCCTGCAATGCTGGAGACTTGGGTTCGATCCCTGGGTTGAAAAGATTTCCTGGAGGAGGGCACTGCAACCCACTCCAGTATTTTGGCCTGGGAATCCCCATGAGCAGAGGAGCCTGGTGGGCTGCAATCCATGGGGTTGCAGAGTCAGACATGACTGAGCGACTAAGCACAGCATACTGACTTTTCTTAAGGAACATGAATCTCCTTTGCTTGCTTGGTAACAAATCATTGCCTTCATTTTAGACTATTTTGATGGTCTTTGTATTGACTGTGTGACAGTGGACACTGGCCGCTCTGTTAATTTCCCCAAATTTCAACTAAGATGGAGCTGTGAAATTTTATAAAGCTTTACTGAAGAGTAGGGTCATGGAAGGAATGACATAGGGAGTCACGAGTTCCTTCAAACTGGATGCCGTGTGTCTTTTCTCAGGTCCTTGGCCATGCTTTTTCATGGGGGTCCCCTCCCAGTTGTCCGTGCTCCTTCTCCCCACCCTGGCCTTGCTGCCGGGCTGGTTTGCATCCCTACACAATGTGCACTCGCGCCAGGTTCCTGCCTGCCTGCTGCAGACCCCTCCTCCTCTTCACTACTCCCATGCCCCCCTTACTCTTAGTCCACGCCAGTCTTCCAGCAGTGTAATCATCTCAGGATGCCTCTCCATCGTCAAGAAAGACTACTCTTTGTATTTTCATGTGGAGGAGTGTAGCTTCTCATCATCTGTAGAAGCTCTCCATCACAACTGAGGATCATAGCTTCACTTCTGCATAAAGGATCATTAAAGTTTTACAGCAAAAAAGGAACAGTGTGCCCTCAGAGGTGAATACAAACCCCCACCCTTAAAGGACAAGACAATTTACTGATGGTTTAAAAAAGATCTCTCCCCCTCCCTGACTTCCCTTTTCTTGGGAATCCAGTTGAGGGCATCTTCTTTACACTTTCTAAGTCATTTACTTCTATGGTGCATGAGGCGCAGTACTCAGAGCTGAGGGGATAGAGAAAGAAGACATAATCCCTCTCTTAAGAAACTCATGGCTTCCTTGGGGGTCCCCAGTGACAACAATGGAATAATAATAGCAGATGCGGGTGTAAGAGGAACACAGAAAACAGAGCAAGAGCAGGAAAGACTTCCAGGAAGAGGTGGTATAACCAGTGGGTTTTCAAGCATCAGCAAGGATTTACAAGATGGAGGAAATGGAAAATGCTTTCAGGCAGAGGAAGCAAGGGCAGCAATATGGTGGCCAGGACTATGCTGGCCATGCGGGGATTATTAAAGATGGGCAGAGCTGAAGGACAGATTAAGTACAGGGGGAGTGGGAGGAGAAAATACAGGGATCAGATCCCTCCTGGATTTTACTGCACAGGTGGTGAGGAAAGTTTGAGCATTTTGGGCAGAGGATGGTGGAAGATGGGGTGGGGCCAGGCAGAGGGTCAGACTGGCATTTTAGGAAGATCGCCGGGGTTTTTGTTTCTTTAATGTTTATCTGTTTGGCTGCGTCAGGTTGGCTGTGGCATGTGAGGTCTTCGTTGCTGCGTGTGGACCTCTCTCTAGCTGCTGGTGCACTGGCCCCAGTGGGCTCAGTAGTTGCAGCGAAAGTGGGCTTAGTCACCCTGTGACATATGGGATCTTAGTTCCCCAACAAGCTCGAACCCCAGTCCCGTGCATTGCAAGGTGGATTCTTAACCACTGGAAAACCAAGGAATTCCTCCACTGAGGTTTTTAGCTAAAGGGAAAAAGACCAGTCAGAGAAATAGTCCAAGTGAGAGGTACTGAGACTTCAGTGATAGCTGTGGAATGAAAGGGAAAAAGAGCTGGGAGGACCATCTGGGAGGTTTCCTCAGCAGTACTTGTTGTTTGATTTGCTGTGAGAGTGAAGGACAAGCGGTCTAGTGGGATAGCAGTGTTTTTGATGGCTGGATGGTCGCCATCCAGCTGGTGGACTCCAGCTAAGACCTGGAGTCCAAGGAGGGAAACTGGTTTGTTGGCAGGGAAAGGATGCAGGATGCAGTGAAGATGAGGAGGAGGGGCCGGGGGTTGTGAGATAGTGAATTCTGGTTTGGAAACATCATGAATCCAGTTTCTTGCCAGACTTCTGAAGATGGTTAGTTGGACATACAGATCTGAATTTTAGCACTGATATGTGGACAGGTGATATAGACTTTAGACGGTAATCATAACCATGAAAGGACATTTTATACTCCAGGAAGAAGTGGAGTGAGAAGGGGAAGGAAAAACGGTTGACTAAGGAATCCTGGGATATGTCGCTTCCATTTTTATAATTTTCATGAAGCCTCCACCTGTACGTTTATTTGGAACATTTGGTAACTAATACAATAGAAAGGTAATTCATCTGCAAGCAAGAATTTGTCAGAGAAGTGAAATCAACCTGAGATACCGAGTAAGCACATATTGATGCACAGTAAGTATTTCTTGAATGCCTGAGGGCGAATATTCATTTTGTTCAGTTTTATAGTAAGCTTGAGAATAGCACAAATACATATTGATGATTGTACTGCAGCAGAAGGTTAGAAACAGAAGGGCAGTGTATGCTCTAACCATAGCAACAAGGTTGGGGATAGCATCATCTAGAAGGCTAGAGATCTATTAAGAAGAGTGTTTGCTCCCATGAGCCCTTGCAGCTAGGCAGCAGTGACACCACTTCATTCTGATCATGGAAAAATAAAATGACCTTGCTGATGTGAAGTAAGGGATAGTGAGTGCAGCAAGGCATGCGTTTCATAATTTCTTGACAACAAAAAGAATAAGCCATAGACCATGGCTATGGTCTCTTGACAAAGACCAAGTCCCATTTTTCACATTTCTGTACATTGATCCCAACAATCTCTAATGTACCTGGTATCCCATGGAAATATGCATTTTTGCATTTTTTTCATTGAAAGGAGAGCTTTATTATTTTTAAAATTTATTTTTAATTAGAGGATAATTGGTTTACTATGTTGTGTTGATTGCTGCCATACGAAAACGTGAATCAGCCATAAGTATACATATACCCCCTCCCTCTTGCACCTCCCTCCCACTCCCCAGCCTGTCCCACCCCCTAGGTTGTCACAGAGCAAACGGTTGAACTCCCTGTGTTATATAGCAACTTCCAGCTAGCTGTCTGTTTTACTTATGGTGATGTATTAATATATGTCTCAATGTTATTCTCTCAATTTGTCCCACCCTTTCCTTCCCCTGCTGTGTCTACAAGTCCATTCTGTATGTCTGCATCTTTATTCAGTTCAGTCGCTCATTTGTGTCTGACTCTTTGTGACCCCATGGACTGCGGCACGCCAGGCTTCCCTGTTCATCACCAACTCCCGAAGCTTACTCAGACTCATGTCCATCAGCTCGGTGATGCCATCCAACCATCTCGTTCTCTGTTATCCCCTTCTCCTCCCACCGTCAATCTTTCCCAGCATCAGGGACTTTTCAAATGAGTCTGTTCTTTGAATCAGATGGCCAAAGAATTGCAGTTTCAGCTTCAGCATCAGTCCTTCCAATGAATATTCAGGACTGATTTCCTTTAGGATGGATGGGTTGGATTTCCTTGCAGTGCAGGGATTCTCAGGTCTTCTCCAGCACCACAGTTCAAAAGCATCAGTTCTTCAGCACTCAGCTTTCTTTATAGTCCAACTCTCACATCTATACATGACTACTGGAAAAACCGTAGCCTTGACTAGGCAGACCTTTGTTGACAAAGTAATGTCTCTGCTTTTCAATCATTCCTGCAAATGATTTCATTAGTACCATTTTTCTAGATTCCATATATATGTGTGTTAATATACAATATTTATTTTTCTCTTTCTGATTTACTTTACTCTGTATAATAGGTTCTAGGTTTATCTACCTCAGTTCAGTTCACTCAAATTCATTCCTTTTTATGGCTGAATAATTTTCCATTGTATATAGTACCACAACTTCTTGATCCATTCATCTGTAGCTGGACATCTAGGTTGCTTCTATGTCTTGGCTATTGTAAATTGTGCCGAAATGAGCATTGGAGTACATGCGTCTTTTTGAATTGTGGTTGGTTTTCTCAGGGTATATGCCCAATAGTGGGGTTGCTGTGTCATATGGTAGTTTGGGGCTTCCCTGATGGCTCAGATGGTAAAGAATCTGCCTGCAGTGCAGGAGACCTGGGTTTGATTCCTGGGTTGGGAAGATCCCCTGGAGAAGGGAATAGCTACCCTCTCCAGCTGGAGAATTCCATGGACAGAGGAACCTGGTGGGCCACAGTCCATTGAATCACAAACAGTCAGACACAACTAAACGATGGATACTTTCATTTTTTCACCTCATGGTAGTTTTATTCCTAGCTTCTTAAAGAATCTCCACACTGTTCTCCATAGTAGCTGTATCAGTTTACATTCCCACTAGCAGGGTAGTAAGGTTCCTTTTTCTCCACATCCTCTCCAGCATTTATTGTTTGTAGATTTTTTTTTCTGATGATGATGATCATTCTGATCAATGGCATTTTTGCATTTTAACCAAAGCAGAGACCTCGAATTCATGCCAAATCCTAGAGGATGAAATAGAAACAACTTTTCCACTTGAAGTCACAAAAATATGCAGTGACCACCTAGCTTGGCTCCTGGCTTGAAGATCAAAGTTTGGAGAGGTCCTGGTGAGGGCATTTCCAGGCAATGTGGGAGTTTTCCGGTCTCTGTAATACCTGATCTATGGTCCCACAATCTCACAGCATTTCTGATTTAAAATGGCTTCATTGCTAGAGGCAAATGTCTTTTCCATCTCAGAGTTCAGCTAACAGAAAGAGATGACCCCTTACACAAAGAGCTGTCTAAACCTGTACTTCTTCAGGCAAAGGAGTGACATAGTGAGGTCACAACTGCTTTGTAAAGCTTGCCACTACTTCCCCAAGCAGTTCTAGTGTGATGTGTAAAGTACATTTCATTTTAACCTTTGGACGTCTATGGGCCTCTGCCTGCCTGTGAGATAGTCAGGAGCACAACAGTGCATGCCATTCTCACCAGACTTCCTGTGGGTAGATTGAGAAACATCCTCCTTGCTAAACTCAAGCCCATGATGTAGATTTAGACTCAATCTTGGTTGGACAAATCCTAAAGGTCACCTAGTGCAACCCTTTAGGCCAGCAGTTCTTTACCAAGTTGTTACTTTTAAGGTACTTGTTTTCACAACAGTGTTGCATTATCAATAAAGTATGAAGGTTTCTTAAAGATTTCCTTTTTTTCCTTGTAAATTGTAACAGATTCAAGATTATCCTACAATAATGTGTCTCACACTCATGTTCTGATAGGCTTTTGGGGGTGGAGGGGGGAAGGGGTCCTACCTTCAGTTATTTTTAAAAGTTTATTTATTATTATTTATTTACTTACTTATTTGTCTATGATTGGAATTTTTGAGCCTGGGTCTTCATTGCAGTATGAGGGATCTTTGGAGAAGGAAATGGCAACCCACTCCAGTGTTCCTGCCTGGAGAATCCCAGGGATGGGGGAGCCTGGTGGACTGCTGTCTATGGGGTCGCACAGAGTCGGATACAACTGAAGCGACTTAGCAGCAGCAGCAACATGAGGGATCTTTAGTTATTGTAGCATGTAAGATTTTAGTTGCTGCGTGTAGGATCTAGTTCCCCTACCAGGGATCAAACCTGGTCCCTCTGAATTGGGAGCATGGAGTTTTAGCCACTGGACTGCAGGGAAGTCCTCCTTGCGTTGTTCTAATAGAAACCGAGCATAGCTTACAACCCTCTGTTTCTGTGTATTCTCTCTTAGCCCTGTATGGGGCACTAAAACTTCATCCAGTTTGTGTTGCTTCGGAACATTTGTGAGACTAAGCTTTAAACCCATTTCCCCTGCTCAGGAGTCCTTGGATACCTCCAGCAGCAGAGAACTTACTGCCTTTCCAGATGGCTTCCTCTGCGAGCAGGCATCCCTCACTGTTCAAGTGTTCCCTGTGCCTCCCTCAACCTGGTTCTGCCCATCCTAGCTATAGAGAGTAATTCCAAGTCGACTCCTGGATGGCTGTGTCCTCCGTGTCTTCAGTACAGTTCAGGTGAGTCGCTCAGTCATGTCCCA
>SJYC01109916.1:0-15351 GCA_006408675.1 Madoqua kirkii
CAAGTACTTTTACATTGCATACTGTGTGCTAGGCACAGGGTGCCACTTATGTAACCGCTCATATATTTCTTAGGCATCCTATTTATTCCTCAGATATGATATTACTATTAATCTTCTTTTGACCAATGAGGAAACTGAGGCAAAAAGAGCTTAAACAATTTATTTGGAATCTGTGAGACCAAATACGTAGTAGGTGTGGGAGTTAGGAGACCCATCCGGGCATTCTGTGCTGATACCCCTTACTGGCTTCATACATGAACAGAAGTTCATTCTCCCTTCAGGCCAGACCTGCGGCTGCTTCCACTTCTGCAGTGCCTTGAAGACTGGGGCAGGAAGAAAATGATATCATTTGCATTGAAACTTATGCCTGCTAATTTCCCATGGTTCCTCCCCTTTCCACATTTGCTAACAGCTTGGTGGCATGTCCTCAGTTGCAGAGTCTCCACCTGCAATGGGCAATCTGTTAAAAAAAATGAAGAATGAGACAATGAGCATGTGTATGTGTGTGTGTTGTGGTGTGTGTGTGTATGTGTGTGGTGGGGAGTCCTAGGCGGATAAGTAAAAATGAAGAATGAGACAATGAGCATGTGTATGTGTGTGTGTGTGTGTTGTGGTGTGTGTGTGTATGTGTGTGGTGGGGAGTCCTAGGCGGATAAGTCCCACTGTTGAGATCCACAAGAAGTGTCTATTTCATGAATATTGCATTCTACATAATACACTGAACACATTGTGGTAGCCCAATGATGCAAACTAAAGTTGGCAGTTTTGCTCTTTAAAAAAAGTAAACATGAACAAAAGCACTGTCAAAATCTTTTCTCTATACCTATCGGCATTTGTGGGAGGTGAGCACCCACAATGACTGTACGTGACACTTCTCTTGTAAAAGTTCATCCTCTGCTTTCTCTCCAGGGACCCAACAAAATTCTCTCTTTTTTTCATAGTATTTAAAAATAAGGAAATTGGTGGTGACATTTTGCAATATGGTATGACAACTGGTGAGCCTGGAAAATGATAATGTAATGGAATTAGGTGAAACTGCTGAAATTCTTATTTTTCCCCATGGAATTCAGCCAACATTTTGTTTTCTATGATTCTGCAGAAATAACATGAAACAAAACTGAACTTTCTCATCAGCTGGAGAAACTGCAACTTCTGTTTATCTAGTTGTTATCACATACAAAATATTTTCTCATGGCTTGAAATTAGAAGGGAATCTGAACTTTTGATACTTATTGGAATTCTTTAAAAAGCCCTTGAATGGTAGGGAAATACAAGTAGTAAATAAACAGCCACTAGGAAATTCTGTAGTGGGAAGTTCCCAGAAACTGAAGGATTCAGGGAACTGGAGGGGATATTATTAACAAAGAGACTGAAGCCCACATGGCAACAGTGGTAATTAAGCAGCAGCAGTAATGCTCCCTGAACATTCTCCTAAGTTTGCAGAGAGGGATGATCTGAGCATAGAGAACATGTAAGTGTGAAAAGCACACTAACCAGAGTGCTGACTTAGTGCAAACTCCAGTTCTACATGAACTGCTCAGCCCAACCTTCAAAACCCTTAAAAGCTTTGTCTTAACAGCATCACTTGTCTCCTTCTCTGGGGCCCCATCCCAGTGGCTAGCCAGACCTATTTTTTTCTTGTCTCTTCATAAAAGGAGCAGCTGGAACTTTCCTATCCTCCATCCCACTTCTCACCCAGCTTCTAAACCTGGGCTCACTTTAACAATACCTTCAGGATCCAGATGGAGAGGAAGATTCCTCCAGAGAGCTGGGATCTGGCCGGTCCTTCCTGGTGCGGCTGATTCTGCAGCCGTGGGCATGGCAACAGGAGGAGAATCAAGTCCTGCCAAGGTTTTTGTCCAAAACCCATTGGTTTAATGAAGGAACCATCTTCTTGTCTAGCTGAGAACTAAGCACCCCAGGAAAGTCCACTGCAAAATCCTCGAAGAATGGAAAGAGAACAAGTTTGAGAAGCTGGGTGATATTGAGGAGGTTCTCAATGGGAATCTTTTGTCTGATTATAAAAAAGTTTCAGTCATTCAAATCCATGCCTAATCAGTGCCCAGATACAGACAGATGGTCTTAAACTAGGATGCATGAAACCTCTAAAATTATACATAAAGTTGTGCATGTGTGTGTGTAAGCGTCTTCCAGAAAAGAGAAACAGTATCTTCCATTGTATTCTCAAAGGACTCCCCTTCCCCCATGCCCACTGTCACCAAAGTTAAAAACCAATGACTTAGAGACCATAGAATTTTTTTTCTCAAGTTTAATCTGACAGATTTTTAAACTTACTGTTTTTATTGAGAAATAATTGGCATAATATTTTAATATTAATTAATATAGTTGCTTTGATAGTAATTTAACATTCATTTAATATAGTTGTTTTATAATATTGCAAAGCAAAGCAACTATATTAAATAAATAGTAAATTACTACCAAAGCAATATAGTTGCTTTATAATTTTGGGACTTCCTTGGTGGCTCAGTTGGTAAAGAATCTGCCTGCAATGCAGAAGACCCAGGTTCAATCCCTGGGTTGGAAAGATCCCCTGGAGAAGGGAATGGAAACACACTTCAGTATACCAGCCTGGAGAATTCCACGGACAGAAGAGCCTGGAGTGCTGCAGTCCATGAAGCTGCTAAGAGTTGGACATGACTGAGCAACCAGGCACACTTATAATGTGCTAGTTTCTGCTGTACGACAGTGAATCAATGATATATACACGTATATCCCCTCCCTCTTGGACCCCCCGTCCCTACCCCTCGAGGTCATCACAGAACACTGAGCTGGGCTCCCTGTGCTAGTCAGCAGCTTCCTGCTAACTGGCTATCTTACACACAGTGGTGAAAAGTGAAAGTGAAGTCACTCAGTCATGTCTGACTCTTTGTAATTGACTCTCCTGTAATTGACTCATAATATTAATAGAATTTTGAGCTGAGAGGCATCTTGGGAGTGAAACTTAGTTCATTTTTGTTCCTTTAAATTTTTTTCTGTATAAAAACTTGTCTGATTAACATGGAATGTTTCATAAATATTGAAGTCCTGTTGGCCTTCCTCTTCCAAAACACCTTCCAAATGGGTCTAGGGAACTGCGTCATGGTGATCTAGAGCAGAGCGGTGAGCAGTGGGATGATCGTCCACCCGTATGTGCCAGCAGGATGGATGAGGGGGTGGCAGGAACATTCCTGTCCTGTCTTCTGGTTTATTTTCACATCCTACTTGGAGCACAAAGATGGGACTTCATGGTTTAGAACCCCAAGCTCCTCCATTTCCAAAGGAACTGATAAGATTCATTCTTACTAGAATTACCAGGCATAGTCCTACCAAAAATCTTCACGATTTTCATGGCCCAGTTCCTCTCCAGAAAGCTTCCACACTTTTTGTTTCTTTTACTTTTCTGGTTAAAGCAGCTCAGAGATACACAATTTAAGATGATGATCATTTGAAAAAGTTTAATTTGTCCAACACAAATATTGAAGAGAGAAATCACCTTGACACTTGGCACCCTTCACTGCCTGTCTCTTATACACATCTAACATTCATTTAATATAGTTGTTTTATAATATTGCAAAGCAAGCAACTATATTAAATAAATAGTAAATTACTACCAAAGCAATATAGTTGCTTTATAATTTTGGGACTTCCTTGGTGGCTCAGTTGGTAAAGAATCTGCCTGCAATGCAGAAGACCCAGGTTCAATCCCTGGGTTGGAAAGATCCCCTGGAGAAGGGAATGGAAACACACTTCAGTATACCAGCCTGGAGAATTCCACGGACAGAAGAGCCTGGAGTGCTGCAGTCCATGAAGCTGCTAAGAGTTGGACATGACTGAGCAACCAGGCACACTTATAATGTGCTAGTTTCTGCTGTACGACAGTGAATCAATGATATATACACGTATATCCCCTCCCTCTTGGACCCCCCGTCCCTACCCCTCGAGGTCATCACAGAACACTGAGCTGGGCTCCCTGTGCTAGTCAGCAGCTTCCTGCTAACTGGCTATCTTACACACAGTGGTGAAAAGTGAAAGTGAAGTCACTCAGTCATGTCTGACTCTTTGTAATTGACTCTCCTGTAATTGACTCATAATATTAATAGAATTTTGAGCTGAGAGGCATCTTGGGAGTGATACTTAGTTCATTTTTGTTCCTTTAAATTTTTTTCTGTATAAAAACTTGTCTGATTAACATGGAATGTTTCATAAATATTGAAGTCCTGTTGGCCTTCCTCTTCCAAAACACCTTCCAAATGGGTCTAGGGAACTGCGTCATGGTGATCTAGAGCAGAGCGGTGAGCAGTGGGATGATCGTCCACCCGTATGTGCCAGCAGGATGGATGAGGGGGTGGCAGGAACATTCCTGTCCTGTCTTCTGGTTTATTTTCACATCCTACTTGGAGCACAAAGATGGGACTTCATGGTTTAGAACCCCAAGCTCCTCCATTTCCAAAGGAACTGATAAGATTCATTCTTACTAGAATTACCAGGCATAGTCCCACCAAAAATCTTCACGATTTTCATGGCCCAGTTCCTCTCCAGAAAGCTTCCACACTTTTTGTTTCTTTTACTTTTCTGGTTAAAGCAGCTCAGAGATACACAATTTAAGATGATGATCATTTGAAAAAGTTTAATTTGTCCAACACAAATATTGAAGAGAGAAATCACCTTGACACTTGGCACCCTTCACTGCAGCTGGGTTCACTCTTCCCAAGTCCAGGGTTTTCATCTGGTAAATGGAAGTTATTTTCAAATTTCACTTATGTTGTTTTTGGCTGCACTGGCTCGTCCTTGCTTTGCCAGGGCTTTCTCTAGTTGCAGCAAGAAGGGACTGCTCTTCATTGCAGTGTGTGGGCTTCTCATTGCAGTGGCGGCTCTTGTTGTGGAGCACAGGCTCCAGGGTTCACGGGCTTCAGGAGCTGCAGCACATGGGTTCAATAGTTGGCAGTCTGCAGGCTCTAGAATCAGGCTCAACAGTTATGGACCATGGGCTTCATTGCTCTGCAGCATGTGGAATCTTCCTGGGCCAGGGACTGAACCCATGTCCCCCACGTTGGCAGGTGAATTCTTATCCACTGCACCTCCAGGAAGTCCTGGACGTTCTTTGTGAAGAGCAGGGTAAGGAAATCGCAGGACTCTAATTTTTACATAAGATTCCTCTAAGGTGAGATGGGAAGCAGGAGAACAGTCAGCTGATTCTTTTAGTAGGTAGGTCAGAAAGGAAGCCTTCCTGTTAAGAATTAGAGTAGAAAGAACTTGGCCACCACTGGCTGTTAGGGCAGGGGTCGGGGAGAAGTTAAGGATGGCTCCCAGGCTTCTGACTTGGCAATTGGGGCACACAGAAAGGAGAGTATAGGGGAGAAATAAATGAGACCTACCTTGGATATGTTGCATTTGAATCCAGGTGGAGGATCCAAAGTCTAAGGAGAGCATTGGGCTGAAGGTATGATTTGAAAGACATTAGGATACCGGTAGCCTACACACCTACAGGAAGTTAGAGAAGAGGATCTCAAAAAAGGAAGACAATGATGTCAAATATCTCAGAGAAGTCAAGTATGAAAGAACCAACTGTCCACTGCCCTTAACAGTGAGGAAGTCTTTGGCAGCTTTAGGATAAGCAGTTTCTGTGGATTTGTATCGCAGAAGTCAAATTGTATCTGTTGGAAGATTGAATGGACAGCAAAAAGTGTCAAAATGGAATGGAGGTGACTCCGGAAGTCTGCATAAAAAAAGAAAAAACATACAGTGATAGATGGAGGAGGCGTGGAGGATGGTGGACGTGTTATTAGTTTTTAGGTTTGAGGAGACTTGAACACGGCCAAGTGATGATGAAAAGAAACCAGAAGGAGGGAAAGCTTGAACCAGAAGGAGGAGAACAAATGAATCACTGATCAAACACATTTCTAGATGAGAGTGGAGTCAATTCAGGAGCACTGTGGTGATACTGGCCGTGAAGCAACCATCCTCCAAGACCTCAGGGAGGGAAGGATACGGGTACAGATAAACTTGTGAGTCGGGGGCAGGGTTCTGAGGGAGTCCATGCTGGGTCATCTCATTTTATCAGTTAAAGGGGGTGGGATACTTGAAGTGAGCTAGGGAGCATAAGGAAAGTGGCAAAACTTTGACCCTACCATGGAGAAGAGAGGAAAGGGAAAACCGACCAGTGAAATAGACAAGGTTGGCTTGAGGCACTGGGCGTCCCGTTGAGATGGGATCTCCTAAGTGTGTATCCTTCTGTAGGCACTGTCCTACCCAGCTGTGTGTGTGTCTCTAATGCTTGGCTACCAGTGTGTAGAGCTGGAGAAGGCAGATCCATCTGGGTTAACTCAGGGTTGAAGATTTATAAGACGGGGGAAACATCAGAACAAAGGGATGGGGAATCCGGGTTTTTCTGGGCAGAAAGTTGTTGAAGTGATGGATCATGGGATCTGGGCAAGAGAGGAAAAGATGAAGCAGGAAAGAACTGATGCAAAGTGAAGGACTGAGGTGAAAGGGAGCACTCAAGTTGATGAAGAGCTTCTGAAGACAAAGAACAGGTTCCTCAGAGGAGAGCTGGGAAGCAGGTCGGGAAAGATAGGGAAGTGTGATCAGAGAATGCCTACACTAAAATATGTTTTCCAAAACATTCTACCTCTATTTCCACATTGTACTGTGAAATCTAAAAGTGCATTACAGACGAAAAGATAAATGTCTGGTAAATTACTTGTTATTTCGTATCATGTGCCTTCGGCTCTCTTCCACGTGATAATTCAGTTCTCCTTTCATTGATGGAGAAAAATGTGGACCAAGTCTTATTTCTCTGATGCTTTGACCATTTTATATCATTATTATATTAGTATTTTAAGCGTATAATCTTGGGAAAGAAGCTAGTGTTTTCCATTTCACCCAGCAGCTGTTATAAGGATAAGCAAGACTTCAATACATCTGCTATCTCTGGCTTTGTCATTTCTCTAAATTTAAGTTGATTATAAGAAAATTTTAACTTACAGATCTCAAGAGGATAGATCACATCAATAGAGCCCACATGACAAGTGACGGATGGTAACAAACTGGACCCATGGGATGATGGAAAATGTCAGAAAGGCTGTGCACACCATTGAGACCTATTTTGGAGCTGAGCCAGAAACCTAGTTGGATATACATAGGCTAGATGGGCATCTCAGGTTGATAAGGTACAGGTTGCCTCCGTTCCGTTAAGGTTGCTTCTTTTATGCTTCTGGAAGAGATGTTAAGAATTAAGTGTGTACATAATTTGAACAAGTTCAATAGAAACATAAATATTTCCTGGTTATGCCTCATTTTGCTAAAATATGTATTTAGCAAGAATGCAGATTAGGTTGAAAAAGCAAACAGAATTTCGAGTAATGAATTAGAATTCCATTTGCAGAGCGAATTAACCTAAGAAATTGTGTTAGTCAGTAGGACTAAGGTATGTTTTAAGAATCCTGTTCCACAGAACTATATGTAAAATGGATAACTAATAAGAACCTTGTATAGCACAAGGAACTCTGCTCAGTGCTCTGTGGTGACCTAAGTGAGAAGGAAATCCATAAATAGTGGCTGCTAAGTTGTTTCAGTCACGTCCAACTCTGTGTGACCCCAGAGATGGCAACCCACCAGGCTCCCCTGTCCCTGGGATTCTCCAGGCAAGAACACTGGAGTGGATTGCCATTTCCTTCTCCAGTGCATGAAAGTGAAAAGTGAAAGTAAAGTCACTCAGTTGTGTCTGACTCCTAGCAACCCCATGGACTGCAGCCTCCCAGGCTCCTCTGTCCATGGGATTTTCCAGGCAAGAGTACTGGAGTGGGCTGCCATTGCCATCTCCATAAAATAGTGGATACATATACACATATATATAAAACACAAGCTGCAATCAAGATTGCCAGGAGAAATATCAATAACCTCAGATATACAGATGACACCACCCTTATGGCAGAGAGTGAAGAGGAGCTAAAAAGCCTCTTGATAGAAGTGAAAGAGGAGAGTGAAAAAGTTGGCTTAAAGCTCAGCATTCAGAAGTTGAAGATCATGGCATCTGGTCCCATCACTTCATGGCAAATAGATGGGGAAACAGTGGAAACAGTGTCAAACTTTATTTTTGGGGGTTCTAAAATCACTGCAGATGGTGACTGCAGCCATGAAATTAGAAGATGTTTACTCCTTGGAAGAAAAGTTATGACCAACCTAGATAGTATATTCAAAAGCAGAGACATTACTTTGCCAACTAAGGTCCATCTAGTTAAGGCTATGGTTTTTCCTGTGGTCAAGTATGGATGTGAGAGTTGGACTGTGAAGAAGGCTGAGCACCAAAGAATTGATGCTTTTGAACTGTGGTGTTGGAAAAGACTCTTGAGAGTCCCTTGGACTGCAAGGAGATCCAACCAGTCCATTCTGAAGGAGATTAACCCTGGGATTTCTTTGGAAGGAATGATGCTGAAGCTGAAACTCCAGTACTTTGGCCACCTCATGCGAAGAGGTGACTCATTGGAAAAGACTCTGATGCTGGGAGGGATTGGGGGAAGGGGATGACAGAGGATGAGATGGCTGGATGGCATCACGGACTCGATGGATGTGAGTCTGAGTGAACTCTGAGAGATGGTAATGAACAAGGAGGCCTGGCGTGCTGCGATTCATATGGGGTCGCAAAGAGTCGGACACGACTGAGCAGCTGAACGGTACTGATACATATGTGTGTGTGTATAGAACTGATTCACTTTGCCATACAGCAAGAAGCTAGCACAACCTTGTAAAGCAACTGTACTGCAATAAAAATTAATTTTAAAAAACATATGAAGGCATATCAAAATGAATATAAACAGATAATTGAAATCATAAGCACTATACAGCTTTGCGTTGCAATTATTTTCTTATTAGTGAGTCAAGGTCATATGGATATAACATATAGCGTGGTGACTATACTTAACACTATATCAAAAATCTGAAAGTTGCCAATAAAATAGACCTTAAAGGTTCTCATCACAAGGAAAAAAATTATAATTAAGTGTGGTGATGGATGTTAAGTAGATTTATTGTAGTGATCATTTCACAATATATACAAAAATCAAATTATTATGTTGAACACATGAAACTAATATTATTGCCAGAAGATAATGTTATATGTCAATTACATCTCAATTTAAAAAAAGACTCCTGTTCAGTTGTTTTATAGCTGGACAGAATAAAGAGGGAGTTGACACATGTTTAAGGGCCACCAGGGTCTATGAAAAAGATAGCAAAAGTAAAAAGGCAAGCAAGAGTTTATCTTTGGGTCACCACACTCAGGGTGCTCAGACCAGCTAGCAGTAAGGTTCTGGCTCCTTTGCCAAGCTTATCCCTGCAAGTTTAAAAATAGGAAAAGTGTCTAGTCCATAATAGGCAAGTGATTCAGACAGTAAAGAATTTGCCTTCAATGAGGGAGACCCAGGTTCCATCCCTGGGTCAGGAAGATCCCCTGGAGCAAGAAATGGCAACCCACTCCAGTATTCTTGCCTGGGAAATCCAACGGACAGAGGAGCCTGATGGGCTACAGTCCGTGGAGTCGCAGAGTCAGACACAACTGAGTGACTAACATTTTCACTTTCTGTTCTCATCCCCCTCTCTTTGCTACAGATGGTGTTGCTGGGTCCCTATGTCTCAAGGCATTAACATTATCTAATTCCTATGTTCTTAGTCCACGTTCATCAAACCACCTGCTAATGGTAATTTGCCTTCCTACGTAGACTTTTCCAAAAAAGATCAACTGAGTGGAATGCTGACATGAATATTCTAGTTTGCTTAGCAGTTTTGTCTTTCCTTGTAATTAATGGAATCATATTCTAGTTGTATTTACCAGTCTCTTGTGAGATGGCTAATTAGAGTGAGTTGCTGCCCCTCGTTCCAATGAATTTGGGGGAAAAAATGTAAAACTTTCCACTTTAAAGATGATGAGCAGGCCCAGATTCTACAAAGCACTGGCACTCAGAAACCCCAGGTGATCTACTGTGAACTCTCTTCGACATTTTTTCTGTTTCAACAAATGCCATGCGTGCCTTCTCAAATCATACACTGATAGGTTTCAGTGCCTAGAATTCCAATAAATTGCCTGTAACTCAATTAATCTTGATCGTGGTGAGGAGCCTTGTGGTGAGGCTGTGGGGCTCAAACTCCAGTCTTAGCTGAGTGCTTGTAAAAATTCATATTTCTGGCTCTCCTCACAGAGATCCTGCCTCTGTAGAGATACAGGTAGAAACAGAGTCTGCATTTTTAAGCACAACTGAGTCTGATACACATAGTAAATGGACTACACTTTGAAACAAGTGGTTTTAGATCACGGTTGTAGCTCATTTGTGACTATGCACCCTAGCAAGGGATGTTTTCTGTTCCGAATGCCATGAGTTCTTCCCCCACAGAGTGAAGCTTGATGCACCCAGAGGAAGGGAAGTGGGGGGAAAAGAAGCCAGTGCAGAGTAACAACAGGGAGAGAGAAATGACGGCAACCTGGCAAAGGAGCTCGGAGACTTTCTACTGGAACTCAAGCTGCTTGCCTGAGCCCGGTCCCCATCATGGAGTGAGACAATTTGTCTGCCTGACAGATAGGTCCTGTTACCACACTCCCTCACTCAGAAGCATATTTCAGGTTTAAAGGGATGTTTCCTTTAATTTGGCAAAGGGCAGATAACAATGGTGGCAGCATGCTGTGTGGTACGTGTGTAATTGGCACTCTAAGAAGCTTCTTTCTCTTTGTTCTAGAGGTCAACAACACTGGAACCCTCCTCCAAATTTAGTGCTGGAAATTTTCATTTATTGGCATTTGGCAGTCTCAGCCAGAGAACCACAGGATGCTAGTGTTAGTTGCTCAGTCATGTCTGACTCTTTGCAACTCTATGGACCATAGTCCACCAGGCTCTTTCCATGGAATTCTCCAGGCAAGAATACAGGAGTGGGTAGCCAACCCTTCTCCAGATCTTCCCAACCCACGGATCGAATCCCGGTCTTCTGCACTGCAGGCAGATTCTTCACTGTCTGAACCACCAGTGAAGCCCCATAGGATGCTAGCTGCTGCTGCTGCTAAGTTGCTTCAGTCGTGTCCGACTCTGTGCGACCCCATAGACGGCAGCTCACCAGGCTCCCCTGTCCCTGGGATTCTCCAGACAAGAACACTGGGTGGGTTGCCCTTTCCTTCTCCAATGCATGAAAGTGAAAAGAAAGTGAAGTCACTCAGTCGTGTCTGACTCTCAGCGACCCCATGGACTGCAGCCTCCCACGCTCCTCTGTCCATGGGATTTTCCAGGCAAGAGTACTGGAGTGGGATGCCATTGCCTTCTCCTAGGATGCTAGAGCAGGGGCTAATTCAGAGTATGGTTTAGCCCCTCCCTCCTTATTTTAAAGGTGGTGAAACCAAGATAGTGGGAAGACAGGCGATTCATCAAGTCCCAGGGTCTCATGCAGGAAGAAGTGGAACTAGAAGTAGGTCTCCTGACCTTGTTGCAGGACACGCTGCTGCCTGCTCCAGACCCAGCAAACAGAAAGGTTCCTGCTGAGTCAGCACAGATGAGCTAGCGATAGATTGGCCCTGTAGCTGTTAAAGCGTATTTTATCATACAGGAAGCAGACACTACCAGATGCTTTGCACTTCGACTTCCTCCATCTGAGTCTACATAATTCCTTGCTACTTTAAGCAACCCACTTTTTTGGGTCATCTTTTTTTTTTTTAAACAAGTCATCTTTCTAAGTCAGCATTCTTCCTAAACTAAGTGCAGTCGCCATCTAGTGGCTTGAAGATCACAATTAAGTTTTCTGTTGGGTCTTCCCTGGTGATCCAGTGGTTACGAATCTGCCTTGCAATGCAGGGGACATGAGCTCCATCCCTGGTCAGGGAAATAGATCCCACATGCCTCACAGCAACTAAGCCCATAGGCCACAGTGAAAAATCCCACAATTAAAGATCCTGTGTGCTGCAACTAAAACCCTAACACAGCCAAATGAATAAATAAAGAACTTGGAAAGAAAACTTCCTGTAGAAGCTCTGTAGGTGGGTTAGTGGAACCAGAGAATTTTTACCACTTTGAAGAGAACCTGCTGGATCTGTTCATTGGACACCTTCATATTACACAAGAGAAAAGTGAGGCTCCAGAGAAGGAAGCAACTTGCTGAAGGCCTCACAGGTTAGTGGAATCACATGGAAAAAGTTGGCAGTGTGAGCTTTGTCTGGTCCCACTCTCTTACAGAGCTTCCCATGTGGCACTACTGGGAAAGAACCTGCCTATCATTGTATGAGACAGAAAAGATGAGGGTTCAGTCCCTAGGTCAGGAAGATCTCCTAGAGGAGGAAATGGCAACCCCCTCAAGTATTCTTGCCTAGGAAATCCCATGGACAAAGAGGCCTGGCAGGCTAGAGGCCATAGGGTCGAAAAGAGTCGGACACAACTAAAGTGACTTAGCACACCCTCTTGCAGAAGGGCAAAGACTTCTGGGGGAGGGGAAGTGTTGGGCGCAGCTGAGCCTCCAGAAAGTCTGGCAAAGTCTGGCCGTGTGCCTGACACACTGTGCTCTGTGCCTGTGTCACGTGTGAGTGGTTCCTCCACACTCGTGCCCCCAGCCTCCATTATTTCTCCCCACAGTGCCATCAAGCCAAAACACTTCTCCACGCGTAAGAGGCTCCATCAGTGTGGTCAGTGGCTGGACAAGCGCCTGCTTTAGTCAAACCCACTGGACAGTGTGCTGGCTTGCAGTTGGCGGGGTGTGCTGGCTGCCTCCCCTCCAGCTGCACACTGCTGCGTCCCTTTTGGTTGAGCGTCTCTTTTCCAGGACTCCTAGTGTTCTGAGTGAGCTTCCTGACAGACAGCAAATCTAAGCAACTGCCTCCAGAAGTAGGGTGACTGCTCGGGCCTCATCCCTGTCTATTTATGACGGGTGTCTGCTTCAGACAGTCCCAAAGAGGGTGCTCGGGGCAGAGCGCAGAGCACAGCAGACCTGCAGGAAGAGGCCTGGCTGGACAGCTCCACGGGGAGTGGGAGTGGGCAAGGGCTTGGAAGGCTGCAGATGGCGAGGGTGCCAGGGTGGCAGACTGTGGGTGGCAGTTTGTGTTTTTTTTCCCCCTTTGTACTCCAAATAAGCTGAGGACTTTCTTTTTCTCGATGAAATCCCCTGGGAGAAAATGGGGACAGGAAGAGTGGCAGGCAGAGGCAGCCCCCATAGGGAAGGTTTCTTATCCTGGGGTTCCCTGGAGGGCTTCCAAGTGGGATGCATTCTGAAGCCTCTAGAATTATACACACAGATTTTGTATCTGTGTACGTTTTCTGGGACAAAGAGTTTCTCTCTTTTATCAGCTCTTCAAAGGAGTTCATGACCCAAACATGCCAAGAACCCCTGGTGTAATATCAAATCCACCTCCAAACTCTTCAGAATGAACCAATTTTTCATCCCATTCCAGAAGATTCAGCCACGAGTGTTGCTTTCTCTTACCACCCTTCTCGCTCAGACTTGCTGTGTACACATCAAAAACAAGTCTGTAAGTAAAATCTTTCATTCTTTTACAATGGGTACATATCCAAGTCTCAAGCTGAGGCAGGCAGAAAATATACATTTCTTTCACTTTTCTAAAATGGAAATTAACTTCTATCATGAGCCCTCATTCCATCCTTGTGTCAGAGACTTAATCTGTATGTTTGAGATTTTCTGTTTCTCTCTCTGCCCCAGGGGATTATGTTTCAGTTCTGGGTGCTCACCTAGTATGAGGTGCCCAATAGGACCAAGGCATTGAACGCAATAGGAGGCATCTATCCTCCGTGTCATCTGTCCACAAAGGCATCTGCTGAGATCTACCTTTTGTCCCATTGAGCCCCTGGCCATGGGACCACATGTGCCACCCTGAGCTGTCTGTCTTCTAGTCCTGGCGTCGGCAGACCTCCCTGCTATCTTTTGTTTTTTGGCTGTGCTAGGTCTTCACTGAGGTGCCCAGGACTCTTCGCTGCTGGAAGAGGGCTTCCTCTAGTCACAGCAAGTAGGCGCTACTCTCTAGAGCTGGTGCCTGGGCTTCTGTCTGAGGTGGCTTCTCTTGTTCTGGGGCATGGCACCTAGGGTGTGCATGATCTTGTTCCCAGACCAGGAATTGAACCCATGTGCCCTGCATCAGCAGGCAGACTCTTAACCACTGGACCCCAGGGAAGTCCCCTTCCCTGCTGTCTTTATGATGAATCCTTGGAGCTGCTCACGGCTCTGCCCTCCTCAAGCTGAGGCTCTGTGGTCTGGCTTCTCTCCAGGGTGCACTGATCCAGGAAAGAGCATGCTTTGGATCTCTCTTTGAGGTCCAAAGTTACCAAATTTTCCAATTTGTTTTTCCAGAAGAAGCTGGAAATTTTCACTTTATGTAAACTGCTCTGATTTTAAACGTTGAAAATTAAATGTGCTTTGGAAAAAGATCACTCCAGGTCAAATGAAAAAACATCTGTGGCCCAGCTTAATCCCCAGGGCTGCCACTTTGTGCCTCTGCCCTAAAGGCTTAGACTTCTGCAAACCAAAGCAAGGGCAACTTCCCCCCTTTTTTTCCTTTCTGTTCTTGGATATGTCAGTGCTCTCCCCAGGGCAATAAACACAGGATTGCCTACCTACTAGAGCAGGAAAGAAGGGGGAAAGGGAGAAATCTGGGGGCAAAACATTATATTTCTAAAGTATTATCCTTCTTTACCTTGATACTGAGCTTTTAATGTAGGGTCTATATTTCATAAAAGTAAACTTCTTTTATGTTCAGGAAAAAAAAGACTCATCATTGCACAAGATATTTTTGGTAATGTGATCCCACCCAGCAAATACTTTGAGTGGAATTATACAGCTTTCTACTGGGTGTCCTTAATGGCAATCCACTCCAGCACTCTTGCCTGGAAAATCTCATGGACGGAGGAGCCTGATAGGCTACAGTCCATGGGGTTGCAAAGAGTCGGACATGACTGAGCGACTTCACTTTCACAGTGATCATTTAATTTTAGTTTCCGAGACTGGATTAAATAAAAGAGACATCTGACGCCTAGAGGTAAGTGACTTGGCCTTGGCCACCTAGCAAGTCACTGCCAGCCAGACTCACAGTAGCTGATTCTCAGCTCTTTCTGTGTAGCACCTCCTCCCAGACAAACCAGAGCCCTGGTGGGCACTGTGCTTGGCTTGGGGTGGGAGGAGTCTGTGGGTGCTGAAATGGAGTGCTCAACTCAAGGAGGGAAGACCCAAGAGGCCCAGCCCCAGGAGAAGTCAAATTACGGTGGGTGGAAACCAGAGGCCTTGATCATCAAAAGGGACTCAGGAGAAAGGGAGAATCCGTGGACAAACAGCAGGTCAAAAACCAGGAGTTTGGGCTGGGCTTTCTGGAGGGGCTTGAGACCTTGG
>SJYC01109919.1:0-27378 GCA_006408675.1 Madoqua kirkii
CTGAAGTGAGTGATTCCTCTCATTTTCTCCTTCCAACTATTTTTAATACCAACCATGTACTTGACCTTCCTCTCTCTCCTTCCCTTTCTTCTTGAGCCCTTTATTATAGAGAATAACCAAGTCTCTCTTGTTGCTTTTGATTCTTCCCCATGACTGCCTGTTTCTCACGTGCTTCAGAGCAAAGGAGAACCTGGGATCCAATCCAGCAAGTCAGAGTCACCCTCCTTAGAAGAAGTGGGAGAGGCTGTGACTACTCAGACATTAATATTTTGTCAGCTGCTGCACTTCTATATTTTTGGATGGTGTTACATTTTCAATATGAAGTGAATGGTTTGTTAATATAAAACAAGTGGTTTTATTAATAGAAGCCACTTTCTTCCTGCAGCCATGAAATAAATTCTGAACTAATGTTTTAGACTATCTCTTTGAGCACCCAATGATTAACCCCCTGAGTGCATCCATATAAGAAGGTCTTGGGTAGAAGTGTGTTTGTGATCAAAGACAGTAGGGCATTGGTGACAGAGAACAATTGGTGACTGAGAGACAATTTTTTTAAAATCAATAAAATCATTAAAGGCATGGAGCATACAAGAATGTTAGCATAGTTCCCCAACTCCTGGACATTAGAGCTAAGCTAAAGCTGAGAACCCAAAAAGGAGGTATAATTCCAAACAGCAATTTTATAATTAGTCTGTGTCATTTAAAGTTTGAACCTTGGGAAAAAAGGCTTTTAAATGAAGTCATGAGTATCCATGATCTCATATGAGTTGAACTTTATATGCCCTCCCAAAGCTTTCCAGTAAAATGCCTAAGAAATGGCACAAAAAAGACAACACCAGACCGTAAAGAGAAGACCATGTGCTGTGGGCTGGTGGGAATTTCCACTAGAGAGAATTTCTGTGAACAGAAACACTGATGAATGTGCCCCCTCAACCCAATGATAGTTAGAGAAGGACTTTAGCTACCTCTTATTCTCTCGCTCTCCGTAAATCTGACATGTCTCTACTAGGAAAACAGGTAGCTTCCCATCTCTGTAAGGGGGCGTTCTGTGTGATAGGTGGAGTTGTGGAATCTGCCCCACACCTGCCCCATCATTTCTCCTTTTATATACTTTGGAAACTAAAACTCCAAGTGTGCAGCACAGCCAGACGCAGAGAACATGTTTGTCTCCATCCAAGGGCCCTAAGCTGGGGAGGGTGGGGTGTAAGTGCACACGTATTTGCGTTCATATGAAAGTTCCACTACTTTATTTCTGTGGACCTACTCTGGAAAAGAGAGGTGTGGAAAGTTCACTGATTGTGTCACTATTATTGCTATCAAACTGATTCTCCAAGCATTTATAGTTACCCTACAAGATGAGTTTCTGGGCTATAATCTGAAGATTTTATTCCTCTTTGAATAATGTTGATATTAGGACATGGCAAAATTTGGTGAACCTTAACATAATGCCAAAGTGTCAATATTACTAACGCATATTTTATCATTCTTGGAGTTAGGAACTTATATTTGGTAACTGTAAGCCCTGAGGTGCAATTTGAAGAAGAAAAATGGAATCTCAACATGGGCAATGTAGAAACATACTGTAGAGGTAAATAAATTGAGGTTTTGCAATTTCAGCGGGAAAGGATTCTCCTAAAAATTCAAACCCAAATTTTAGCCACTCCATTAATATATATACTGTATAAAGTTGACTATTTTTGTATAGTGAAAGAGAAGGAAAGGAAATTTTGCCCTAAACTATTGTCTGTGTTTTTAAAGTAACCTTTTTTTTTTTGCTTTCAGTTTTAAAATTAACATCTGCTTATTGTAGAGGACTTCTAAAATAATAGCATTGTATTACTACAGAAATTTTTTTAATAAAAATTTTAAAAATTTTTAAATAATATTATAATATAGCTATATTAATTATAATATGACAGACATCATTCTAAACACTTGATGTGCATTAACCATTTGGATTTTTAGAAAATATTTATTGACTTGACTGCACCAGGTGTGTAGTTGCTGCATGTGGGATTTAATTCCCTTACCAAGGATTGAACCCAGGCCCCTTGCATTGGGACCTTGGTGTCTTAGCCACTGGACCACCAGGGAAGTCTCAATGATTTGAATTTTAACAACTCCTCAGATAGGTTTTATTAGTCTCATTCATAGATGGGGGAAGTGAGTCATAGAGAAATGTAAGTATTTATGGTCTTTTTTCTTTTATAATTTCCTTTTATTATTTTCTGTTTTTGAAGATCACTAATAGTTCTCCTTTAACTTTTTCAAAAACAGTTAACCCATATTTTTTATAATTATCAAAATAAGAAATGAAATGACATCTTCAAATTTTCTTCTATATGTGAATGAGGAATTAACATTCACTTCCTCTTCTCATCTCCCTTTCTAGTCTTTGTTAATGTAATTTGGAATTTAACAAAATTGTTTTTTATATATGTATCCTTTTTTTCTTCCAGGATTACAATTTAACAAGAATATTCCATTTTGTAGCAAATTTTACAGTTCTTTGGATTTATCTCAGAATGTCTCCAATGCTCTTGCTAATTCTTTTACATCTTTCTATTTTCCCCTTAAATCTCGATTCACCTCAATCTTACAGGTTATTGCTTGCTTCTTACATTTTAGGAGGATAGGTAAGTAAAATCATTTAGCCCCCCATAGACATGAAATTGTCTCTCGATTGCCTTTACATCTATATGAATGAATTTTTAAAATCCAGGTTGGAGTATTTTTCTCCTAAAGACTCTGAAGATGTAACTACATTGTGTTCTGGACTTAGTCTGGCAGAACAGAAGGGGACCCCAGCCTGGTTGTGGTTCCACTGTGTACAACATGTTTGTTTCACCACATGCTTTTCCTGTATCCATACAATTCTAAACTTTTCTCAGAATATATCTATGTATGCGTCTTTTTTTCAAAGGGAGCAAGAGCTGATTGCTTTGGGAGGCAATACAGGTTAAAAACTCAAGCTCAGGGCTGGTGCCCTGGGATGACCCTGAGAGATGGGGTGGGGAGGGAGGTGGGAGGAGGGTTCAGGACGGGGTACACATGTCCACCCATGGCCAATTCATGTCAATGTATGGCAAAAACCACCACAATACTGTAAAGTAATTAGCCTCCAATTAAAATAAATAAATTAATTTAAAAAATAAAATAAACTAGGAACCATTACAATTCCTCTCCCCCTCAAAATAGAACTCAAACATGGAAATCAAATAGCAGAGACTGAATCTCAACTCTGCTCTTAGAGTTGAGACCTTCGTCAGTTGACCCTCTCTAGTCTCAATTTCCTCAACATAAAGTGAAATAATGATAACACTTCACTACTTAGGTTTGTTGCTGGGATTCAGTGAAATCATGGAGGTGAAATAGCACGATACCTGACCCATAGCAAGTGGTATTATTTTTGTTATTAGGCTTGTCGGAACATGGTTCACCCTTCCAATCCTTACACTAACACAAGTTAAAGCAGACTGACATGATCATAGATCTTATTTCTCATGAAAATTTCCCAATAATTCCATGAATAGAGGCAGTCACCAGCTAGAAGCAAAGCATTGATTTCTTGGAGGAGTCTGAAACCATCAGAAACTTGCAGAAGTTGGCCTAAATGTCTCATTTTTCACACATTAGTTTTTGGTTTGGATTTTGGGTTGACCAGAGCATTTTGAGCAATGTATGTGGAAATCTTATTCATAAGCAGAGCCATTCTTCTCCTCCACTCCCTGCTTCATGTGTACATGGTTTGTGGCAGTTAGAGCTGCTGATAATGTAGGGAAAATAGAATAAATAGGAGACAGAGTATAATAGTCTGGAGGTATATGTATATAGGAATATCATACGTATACAATGGTATTCCTACAATAGATGGATGTATTCTCAGTTTTCCTGTTGGTGGAAACCTTGGTTTTCCTAACAGAGAAAGAAAGTGGTAAGAAGCTAAGCAAAACCTCCTCTTTTCTGCAAAAGTGAAGGACGTGGGCCCTGAGGCAGGAAATGAGAGATAAGGGCCTCTCTGCCTTGCTAGCTTTTTGATCCCTTGTTCCAGGCAAAGACAGCTGGTGAGCTGTGAGGAAACTCACGTAGCCCTGTGAAGAACTGAGAAAACTGAGGCCTCTCCTCAACAACCAGCACCAATTTAAAAGCCACATGAGTGAACTACTTTTAGAGCAAATTCTCTAGCTCCAGTCTAGTCGAGTCCAGGCTTCTCCAGATAACTGTAGCCCCAACTGACATCTTTACCACTTATGAGAGAAGCCCAGTCAGACTCTTACAGCTGATTCACACTCAAATTGTTGGCCCAAAGAATGTGTAAGAAACAATAGTGTTTATTTTTAAATTTTTAGTTAAATTTGTATTGGGATAAAATTAATATTACATACAATTTACCATTTTCACCATTTTAAAGTGTAAAATTAGTAGTTTTTAGTATATTAATGACATGCATCTTTCACCACTACCTAATTCTGTAATACTTTCATCACTCCTAAAATAAGTCATTTACCCTAAAATAAATCCTGTGCCTCCTGTTTATTCTTGACTGCCATCCCCTGAACATCACTAATCCACTTTCTGTGTTTATGGATTTGTCTATTTGGGATATTTCACATAAATGAAATCAGACAGTTGCTGCTGCTGCTGCTGCAGCTGCTGCTAAGTCGCTTCAGTTGTGTCCGACTCTGTGCAACCCCATAGACAAGAGCCCAACAGGCTCCACCATCCCTGGGTTTCTCTAGGCAAGAATACTGGAGTGGGTTGCCATTTCCTTCTCCAATGCATGAAGGTGAAAAGTCAAAGTGAAGTCACTCAGTTGTGTCTGACTCTTAGCGACCCCATGGACTGCAGCCTACCAGGCTCCTCCGTCCATGAGATTTTCCAGGCAAGAGTACTGGATTGAGGTGCCGTTGCCTTCTCCATCAGACAGTAGTTGGGGTAATTTATTATGCAGGAATAGTTAACAGCTACCATTCTTTCTGTGCATAGAACAATTGACATGGAACAGATTCTTTTCAACCCAGTTTCATTGGTTTTGTAGTTAGAGACAGTCCCTTCACAATTCCGAATAGACTGACATTCAGTCTTGTTAAATTTTTTTCCAGCTTTTTGTGATTTTATAAGAGTGTTTGTTAAATTTTAATAAAAGCTGTGAGTGAGGCTGTGTGTTAGTTATCCATTGTTATGTGACAAATTACCACAAACGTGGCAGCTTAAAACCATGCACATTTATTATCTCACAGCTTCTGTGAGTCAGAACTTGACTGAGATATGTCTTCTGCTCATGGTCTCACCAGGCTACAGTCAAGGCATCATCTGGGGGGCTTGTTAAGGGAAGAATCTGCCCAAGCTCACTCAGATTTGGGGCAGAATTAATTTCTTTGCAGTTGTAGGACTAAGGATTCCAGCTTCTTCTCAGCTCCTGCCTGGAGGGTGCCCACACTTCCAAATGGCCACCCTCAAGGGGTCATGGGCTTCCCCACCATGAGCACTTACTTCTCCAAGCAAGCAGGCAGAAGCTGTAGAACGAGTGTGCCAGCCAGATGCAGTCTCATCAAATGTAACCGAGTCGCGGAACTGCCACCGCGTCCCTTTGCCATATTCCACTAGTTAGAAGCAGGGAGAGGGCTGTCCAAACATGTGCGCGCCAAGAGACAGGGATCATGGCAGGGAAGCCGACATCTCAGAGTCTGCCACAGCTTGCAAACTGAATACTCTTTTAAACAGGATGTGGAGGACAGTCTTGTACAGGGTCAAACTCTTTTGATTTTACCTTGTTTCTAAAAGACTAGAATTCATTTGATGGTACTTTTACTATCTACTTTTACTCTCACATCTTATCATTTTTGATACAGCATTGTCAATTTTCTCCCCCCCCAACACACACACAAAGATTTTATTTTCTGAACCTTGCTCCAGCTCAAAAATGGAAAAAGGAACTGCAATCTAGAGCCAGCTTTAATGGCTCTGATGTCTCCATAGAGTCACTCTCCTGAAAACTTTATGAGACGATGTAGCATAATGCTTATGAATGTGAGTTCTGGAGTTAGGAAAACGGGTTCAAAATTAGGCTCTGCCATTCACTTGCTGTGTCACCTAAGGCAAGGGACTCAATTTCTTCATCTTAGTATAGACATAATAATAACAGCTACATTGTGGGGTTAAGAGTATTCAAGGACAGAATGCATAGCAAGTGTTTAACACCCTGTTTTATGTATAAGGGCTTCCCTAGCAGCTCAGACGGTAAAGCGTCAGTCTGCAATGCAGGAGACCGGGGTTCGATCCCTGGGTTGGGAAGATCCTCTGGAGAAGGAAATGGAAGCCCACTCCAGTCTTCTTGCCTGGAAAATCCCATGGACAGAGGAGCCTGAGAGGCTCCTCTGTCCATGGGGTCACAAAGAGTTATGTATTATAAGCACTCTATTGATGCAAACTTATAGTAACAATAATGACAATAATAATAAGTATTACTGATCCAAAGGAGAGTTTAAAGAAGGAGGAAGCAATAAATAGTATGGCATAGAGGCCAGGTATGACAAGGGCTGAAGGATACCCAAGAGATGGAGCAACTGGAAGGCCACTGATGGTCATGGTAAGAGCTGCACCCGTGAATGGGGGTGTGACCGGAACTGTAATGCATAGGGTGTGCAGAGAGGATGGGAAGTTAAGATGGAAAAGCAGATGAGAAGGGCAGGAGAAGTTCTGAAGGCGGGACCATGAGGCCATATGCATGATATGCCCTTTGCCTCTGTGTGCAGTGGGTGACAGAGTTCAGCTCACACGAGAAGAATAACCAGCAAGTCCCCAAACCTGTGCAGGAGATTTGACTTTTCCTCTTTAAGTTAATATATTTCTAACTCTTTCTTATAAAAAATTTTAAAAATCCAAACTTCTATTTCTGGCTTCTCTGTAGTTTGCTAAATTACAACTTTAAATATTTAAAGGTTTCCCGCATACACAACGAGCTGATGCAATGAGTGCAAAAAAAGAAACTGATCTGTAAGAGGCAGGGGAGATTAGCAGAGGTTACAAATTCCCAGCTGGTGTGAAAATGAATGGTGGAGACTTTGAACATTTGAGGGAAATCAAATGCAAGCCAAGGATGGTAGATTTAGAGATTTTAATATCACACACTCAGTTGCAAACCCATTTGGCATGTGACCAGCTATCAGTATGGGTAAAATGGAGGTGCTGATGTTTATATTCTTTCTTGAGCTAGTTAGAGGATTTATTTGTGTGGTAATAGGCTCTCCAAGCTGGAACAGTGGGGAAGATGCTTGAGTTGTAATTTATTATTATTCCATCAAGCATTGTATTTTGTGCCAGCAGTCACACTTTACCCAAGAGCTTTCTGAAAATTCCAGTTCATCAGCCAGAGGGAAGAATAGTTCTTCAATGATGAGGGCCATGAGCTGAATGTAGTGCCTTTACCTTAAGGGGTGCTAGAAATATTATATGATGCAGTACCAGACATTGATAAAGCTAAAGAGTTGCCTTAGTTCTGTCCCTTGGGGGGAACTTACGGGAGCTTTAACAAGCTGTTACTGTAAGGCAGTAGGAAAGGCCCTGAACTGGAGTCCCAGAGTCCAATATCAAATCCTAGATCCATTGCTTAGTGTATAAACTAGGTCACTTCATACCCTCTCTAAGCCCATTTCTTCTTCTGTGAAATTGGGCAGTTAAATCAATCTCATGAACAGTTGTACAGATGAATGAGATTTTGCGTGTCTGGCACGTTGCAGTTTCAATAGATTCCACCTGAATTTGGATTTATAGCACATCTCTACTTTCTATTCAGTAAATTGAATTCTTTCTGTGACTATAACCTGAGTAACAACTTCTAAGATCCATACCCCAAATATGGAGTAGTGAGTTTACTGTTCACAGTTACTGCTGCAGCTGTGTGGCAGAACATGCATGGGGCAGAGTGGTGAAGTGATGTAATTTTGCTGCCCAAGAAGGCAGGATTCCTGGCTGCACCTCTAAAAAAACCCCACTGGGTGACCTTGAAAATGATACTGACTCTCTGAGCCTACTTTCTGGTTTGTAAATTACACCACAGGGCAGTTGCTGGTGTGGAACAAATACATTCTGAGTTTTCTGTCTTGAATATTCCTAGTGCACATAAGAAGTTCTTTATATAGTGGGCTACTGAGTCATACTTTTGTGCATAGTAATTCATTAAGAAGCATTATTGCCAGGAACTCTAAATTATTCCCATGGAAGAATTTAGCAGCTTAGGAAATTCATTGACAATAAATGAATTTGTTAACTAAAATGCAATACAGTCCTATGAAGAAGACAATTTGTTTTTTATTATCATTTAAACGTATTAATGGCAACCCACTCCAGTATTCTTGCCTAGAGAATCTTATGGATGGAGGAGCCTGGTGGGCTGCTGTCTATGGGGTTGCACAGAGTCAGACACGACTGAAGCAACTTAGCAGCAGCAGTAACCGTATTAAAAAAGGCCATTATCATTCAGTTCCTGAATTCTGTTGCATGAACATTTGTTGATTTAACAAGTAAATAGATGCTTGCATTCTATATCAGCCATCTATGCAATTGTGTCAAACAGGAGCCTGGGCTGTTTGGATGTTAGAGGATATAGGAGGGGCTGTGTTCTGAGCACTTGCCTTTCTGTGATGCTATTTGGTACTGTGGTCCTAAAATACACCTTTGCCTGCAAGGATCCTGCAGGCTAATTTCAGCAGCTGGGAGTGTGCCCAGGCTGTCAGGGGCTTTAAGGTACGCTGCTGCAGGCAGTCACCAGCAGGCATCTGTCTCCAGATCTAGGGGAGCTCGGAGTGATGTGACCCCAGCCCCAGTATGGAGTCTAATGGAAAGTGATGTCATAGCTATGCATCCCAATATTGTTGTCAGAATAAATATGGGACTTGTTTAAAAGCTGTGTACACACACAGGAAAAGAGTTACCTTGATCACATAAGGATCAATGCTGACCTTGTTCAGGACCAATTACTGATGTAGACTAGCAGGGAAATTATGCCTATGCTTTGAGATGCTTGGGGTCCCTATCATGGGGTCTTCCTCTAAGCCACCAATCTCAGACCTGGTTTAAGTCCTACTGCTACTTATTAGCAGTGCGGCTTTGGGAAGGTACTCTTTTCTATAACAAGAGATGCACTGAGACGACCCAGAAGGATGGTACGGGGAGGGAGGAGGGAGGAAGGTTCAGGATGGGGAACACATGTATACCTGTGGTGGATTCATGTTGATGTATGGCAAAGCCAGCACAATACTGTAAAGTAATTAACCTCCAATTAAAATAAATATATATTTTTAAAATTACAGAAAAAAAAAACCAAGAGGCTAAAAATAGTGCCCACTTCACGCATGGTGAATATGGGAATTAAATGAGATAATGCATATTGTATGCTTTGCAAAGGGCTTTTCACCTAGTAAACCCTGAATTGTTATAATTATTCATGATTATTTTGTTTGATAATGAAATCTGGGGGCTCAGAGAGAGCGGCCCAAGGTCAGACAGCTAACAGCTAACTAGTCGGGCCAAGCTGAGCACCCAGGTGTGCCTGTGTATGGTTCTACCACACTTGGTGCAAAGGAGAGATGAGCGTGGGGACTCCGAGATCACCAACAGCAAAGACAGAACTGACTGACTAACACTACTGTGGAGCAGTCAATTCTGGGCAGAAGCTAGTTCGTCAGGAACAGAAGGAAGTGAGAATCAGCCACATGTATAATACAACAGTCCTTCCCACCTTTCTTCCCACAGGCTATAGAAAAACTAAACCTGGGCCTTGGCGGCGCTCCTGAAACCAGACAAACCTCAGCAGACCTAGTTGTGAACTGAGGTTAAAATTGAAAAAAAACACACACCAAGCAGTGCAGCGAGCATAGCTCCTTTATCTTGTATAACTTCCCTTTTGTCTTCCTCTGTGCTGCTGTCAGACGGCCTGTCGCCACGGCATATTCTAGTAGGCAATCTCCTTTCAAATTTCAAATTCAGACTGCGATACAAACGTCTCTGGTTTTCCTTCTCCCAAACATTCTGGAGTTGTTGTTGTTGTTGTTTTTTCTTTTCCACAGCTCTTAAGGTGCCAATGTGAAGCAAAGCTGGGCAGGGGAAGTCAGGGCTTTAGCATCTGACCTCTCACTGATGTTTTCTTCTTCTATTTTCTGTTCCTGTCTTATAGGAACTTTCCTTGGGTTACTTCTGAGTCCACTCTAACCGTGGTGTAGAGAAAAAAGGCTATGCCTTATCAGACATCATTTCTTACTTCAAAGGGAGATTTTAGAATTTATAACTTTTTTTCGCTGCAACATTTGGCTTTCAAGTCTTTCTGGCTATTAAATTTTTAAAAAGACATTTGATGTGGTACTGACCTCCTCATTCCCTAGGACAGTATGCTCTTGGCCTATCTTTAGGGGAAAAAATTAACCCCTTAGTTACTCAGAAGTTACTAAAGAAATGATCAAAGATACTTACAATACATTATCCAAAAGACACTGGTTAAGATCCATAGTTATGCCATTAGGGTGGATCTTTCATTCATTCATTTGAGAATATTTAGAGACAGCCAACGGAGGCCAGGCATCAATGATGGCAATAAACCACTTTCTCACTTTTCAGAGTCTAGATAATAGCACTGAGGTCAACCACAAACATAATCAATTTTCATAGAACCTTGGAGAAGCCTTGGAGAAAATGAGTTGGTATTTTTCTGGACTATCTGTAATGAGAATAAAGATGCTTGCTTTTTGAGGAACCATTGCATCACGCCCTCTGTTCAGAGATGCTATCTCCCAACCCTGGCTGCATTTTGTATCGGTTATTTATTTTTGTGTAATAATTTACCCCAAACTTCACAGATTAAAACAGCAGGTACTGAATATTTCACCTTGGGTCAGGAATTTGGGAGCAGCTTAGTCAGGTGCCGTTGGCCCAAGGTGTCTCATACATATTTGCCATCAAGCTGTCAGCCACAGCTGCAGTCACCTAAAACGCTTGACTGTGGCTGAAAACCTGCTTCCAGACTCACTCAGATGGTTCTCGTCAGGCCTCAGAAGATCTGCTCCCAAGTTCACTCATGTGGCCCTCTCTGCCAGCCAGGCAACCTCAGGACATGGCAGGTGACTCCCCCAGAGTGAGAGCAAAAGAGAGTGTCCAGGATGGCAACCACAGTCTTTTATAACCAATATCATAACTGACATCTCAGAACTTCTGAAGTATTCTGAAGTTAGGAGCAAGTTAATAGATCCAGCCCACATTCTAGGGGAGGAAGTACCTCAGTATGTGAATATCAGTAAGTAGGAATTATTGGGCACCATCTTGGAGAGACTGTCTGGGGTAATTTTTTTTTTACCTGCCCTGAATGTGTTTTAGTTTACAGATCACAGTATAGATTTCTATGATTTCCCCTAATTCTTTGCATAAATGATTTCAGGCATTTAATGAACTGTCCACTACATTATGTGTTAGTCTCAAACTAGTTCAGGCAATCCATGATGCTGATGGCCTGCAGAACCAGTAGAAGAGATGGTTTTTTCTAAGGTGTCTTCTTATTTTTGCTTGTTTAAAAATATTTATTCAAGATAAATGCAATTTTTGGTCATTCTATGTAAATGTTTTCCAATTTATTACTTTTCTTTTTTTTGTAAGGTGTCTTCTTATAAGCTTCCCTGGTAGATGGTAAAGGTGTCTGTTTGCAATGCAGGAGACCCAGGTTCCATCCCTGGGTCAGGAAGATCCCCTGGAGAAGGAAATGGCAATCCACTCCAGTACTCTTGCCTGGAAAATTCCATGGATGGAGGAATCTCGTAGGCTACAGTCCATGGGGTCGCAAACAGTCGCTCACTTATAAGCACTTGCTCTTTGCTATTGAGAGAGCATCTTGGGATACAGTTATACAATCTCAGGTGAACAGTTAATGGGATGAATTAAAAACACAGGGAGTGTTTCCAATGATTCTTGTCCTGACATTTTAGGAGCTGTTTTAACCACAAATGCACTTGAACTTATCACAGAATTAAGAATCAAGAAACCTGAATTTGAACTCCAAACTTACCTCTAGCTCTTGACATGGGGTAAGTTACTTTACCTCTCAGAGGATCTCTTTTCTTTATCTGGAATGAAAGCTTCGGCTAAATGGTCTCTAAGGGCTCTTCCAGCTCTTCCAGACTGTGCCTCTTCAGCACAGTTTTTATTCTTCAGGAGGTTTGTTTGGAACCAGGGATGCTGTCTTGCTGGTTGTATTATTTGTTGGAACTGGATAGATTGTTATCACTTGGCAATTTTCTATTTTCATTTCCTATAAACTACTGAGACATACTCCCACCAATCTTGTATAGGAAAACATTGAACATTTATTGAAATCTTACCATGTACCAGGCACTTTGCTAAGCACTCTATAGACATTCTTACAACAATCCTATGAAGTAGATATCTTTTATTCCATAGTTTATGTAAGAAGAAACTGAGGCTTAGAGAATGATTTGTCAAGATCACAAGCTAATTATGACAGGAGCCAGAATTCTCTTTTTCTCATATTTTAGTCTTTTTTTTAAGTGAAGTATAGTTGACTTACAATATTAGTTTCAGATGTACAACATAATGATTCAATATTTTTATACATTGAGGGATGATCACTATAATAAATCTAGTTATCATCTCTCACCATACTAAGTTCTTATGATATTACTAACTTATTTTCTATGTTATTCATTACAGCCCCATGACTTACTTATTTTATAACTGGATTTTTGTAACTAACTTTATAAATGGACCTCTTAATCCTCTTCACCAGTTTTGCCAGTTCTGCCTCTCTTTTCCCCTCTGCTAACCACTATTTTGTTCTTTGTATCTATGAGTCTGTTACTGTTGTTTGTTCATTTGCTTTTCAGATTCTACGTATCAGTGATATCAAATGGTATTTGTTTTTCTCTCACTTATTACCATTTAGCATAATACCCTGTAGGTCCATCCATGTAGTTGCAAATGTCAAGATTTTAATTCTTTTTTATGTGTGTATATATAGTACCATATCTTCTTTACTCATTTATCTATTGATAGATGCAAGTTGCTTCCATTCCTTGGCTAAATAGTGCTGCAATTAACACTGGGGTGCATATGAATTAGTGTTTTTGTTTTTTTTGGATAAATACCCAGAAGTTGAATTGCTGGATTGTATGATATTCTATTTTTTCATTTGATGGTGGATATTTGGTGAATATCTTTTTGAATTAGTGTTTCTGTTTCCTTTGGATAAATTCAGAAGCTGAATTGCTGGATTGTATGATATTCTAGTTTTTCATTTGGTGATGGATCGCCATTCTGTTTTCCACAGTGGCTGTTATCAGCTGACATTGCCACTAATAGTAGAAGATGGTTCTCTTTTCTATATACGTTCAAACATCTCATTTCTTGCTTTTTGGATGATAGTCATTCGGGCAGATGTGAGGTGAAATCTCATCAGTGGTTTTGATTGCCTTTTCCTGATGATTAGTGATGTTGAGCGTCTTTACATGGGCCTGTTGGTGGGGCAAGCATTCTAAGGGTCAATCTGGCTGGCTCAAAGCCAGGCCCTTAACCTCTAAGTTATCTCTTTTGTGCACCAGTTCCTTAGGTAACGCCTATCAGTCAAGGATCCAGGATCCTGAGCAATGAAGCTAATCAAAGTGCTCTGGCCAGTGCAATAGCTTAGAAATGTTAAGCACCCCATGGGAATGAGCAGTATTCTTTCCAGATTAAGCTTGTCATGTAAGGTTGAGACTTTGAGAAAGATGGGTCTTATGAGCACAAATCATTTTCTGACAAGACCCCTAAATGTGTGTTGCTGAGGAGAGATGGAAATCAAGTATGTGTTTCTTTTTTTTTCCTACCGTGATTTCTTATTCTTCTTGAATGTACATTTATTTGAAAATCTGTCCTCTATGTTTGGCTAGTAAGAGAGTTACAAAGTGGAAATGCATAATCCTTTGGCCCTCTTGGAGCTATAACCTTGTTGCCAGCAGGTCTTTCAAGGTAGACAGGATGGGACTCCCCTGATGGTCCAGTGGTCAAGGATCTGCCTTGCACTGCAGGGGACATGGGCTGGATCTCTGGCTGGGGAACAAAGATCCCACATGCTGTGGAGCAACTAAGCCTGTGCACCCCTACTACCGAGTCCACGTGCTCAGGGGCCGCGTGGCACAGCTAGGGAGCTCACAGCTACTCCAGCTGCAGAGCCTGTGCCCTCCAGAGCCTGTGCGCCGCAACTGGAGAGCCACACACTGCAGCTACTGAGTCTGTGCTTGCCACAGCTAGTCTGCACTCTGCGATGAAAGAGTCCGCGTTCCACAGCTAAGACCCTAGGCAGCCAAATAAAAAAAAGAAAAGCGGACAGGACTCTGAGGCAGCTTTTGTTGTTGTTGTTTGTTATTTTGTTTTGTTTGGAGTGTGTATGTGTTGGCTCCTTTAGGCTGTTAGTCACACAACTAAAGCTTAGAATTGAGTTTCACCCACAGCCATTGTAGAATAGTCTGTAGGAACTTTCACCGGGAGCCCCCTAGCAAAGGCTGTCCCTTGCCCCGGCTCTTCTTAGCTCATGCTGATGTTGCAACTCAAGCTAGTTTCTGCTATGTGCTGAGAAGGAAGGGCATCAATTCAGCAGCTCTTGTTTCTAATGAGTTGTTTGGGGAAGGGCCTTTTGGAGTTGAAAGAAATGCTATTTTCTGTAGCCATTTATTTGGCTGTTGCAATATGGAAAATTTCCACCGACGTGAAGAATCCATTGTAAAGATTTTATTAGGTGGGAATGGCTGCACCAGAATGATGAAAACTGCAAAGCAGCATGTATAATCGCTAACATTTCTGGAGAATTTTGCTGGAGCTTTGCACATTATTTAAATCCTTTTACCAATCTTGAGTGATAGATATTATCTCCATCATGCAGACGATATGTAGAGAGTCTAACAGATTGTTCAAAGTAGAAATTCCTGTAACTAGGAAAACTAAACTAGAACCCATATCTCTCACAGTCTAAAACCTGTGTTTTAGGCTACTGTGCAAATTACCTGCTTATAAGTTTGAACTTTTTATACTGATTACATGTTGAAACATTTTGGATGCATTGGGTTAAAGTATATTATTAAAATTGATTTTACTTGTTTCTGTTATTTTTTTTAAGAAGGCTACTAGAAACTTTAAAATGATGTAAGCCACTCCCACTCTGCTTCTATTGGACAGTGTGAGACAACAGATGTATCATATACCCAGGAGAGGCAACTGGGAAAGTTGATTGGATTCCAAGCTTGGAAGGCATTGAAGAACAATTTTGAATTACTCATAATGTGCCAATATTGCCTACAGCTTATAGGAATATATTAATATAATGTCTTCACTCAAGGTTCACGGCTTTTATATTGCCTGGTAACTGTAACTTTCAACGTTACCACATCCAGGGACTTCCCTGATGGTCCAGTTGTTAAGAACCCACCTTCCAATGCAGAGGATGTGGGTTTGATTCCTGGTTGGGAAACTAAGATCCCCATGCAGTGGGGCAACTAAGCCCATGCCACAACTAGAGAGTAGTCTAGATCTCGCGTGCCACAACTGAGGCTCGACATAGGCAAATAAATATTTTTTAAAGGTCAATATCCACAATTGTTTGAGCAGTCACCTTTCCCAATTCTTTGCTTATTGTGTTTTACGAAGTAGTTAAATAGTTGAAAACAAGAGGGCACAGTTCTGCAAGGGGATTAGGAGACAATTGCGTTGCTTCCATCTAAAAGTGATGAAAACCAAGGCGCTGAGCCATTAATCCAGGGTGCACTCTCTAGCAGGCCTTTGGCAAGAAGCATAACACATACTTAAGTGGGTCACAGCCTGACTGTTAATTTCCATTCATGGAATTTGCTTCATTTTCTGGTGTCTCAGTTAGCTCCAAGGTGATGCTTTAAATAGTTGTGAAGGCATTAAGGAGGTAGTCAGAGCTTCCAGAGCAGTCATCATTAACTTCTTTTTGTCAGTATTTCTCCACCTTCTGATGAGTCTTCAGCAGAATCTGGGCTCTTCTCCTGGAATCCAACCAGCAAGCTGTTATCAGAATTGTCCAGCCACTCCTGAATACCACTGCCAACGAACTGGGAAGAATTGTGCAGGGGGAAATGCCAGCCTTGCTGAGTCAAGCAACTTTTTCAACCCAAAGCTGACTCGTAATTGTGGTGGGATTCACGAGACTGTATTAGGTTCACTCAGCCTAGATCCAGGTCCACGCAGAGAAGGCAGCAGGTATGGTACTAGTCCTCTGAATTCTGGGGTTCCTTTGGTGTGATTAGATTGTGAATGAAAAAGAGAATAAGAGCTGAGGGTTGATAAAGCTGTGCTACCTACACGCTTATGCTTTTGATTCAGATCTAGTCTGGATGAAGATGAAGATGAGCGGTTCAGTTTAAATAGTCCCCAAAATAACTCTCATTTGAAAGTTCAGTTGAATCAGGGCTTTGTAGACAAATAAGTTGAAGTTGAGCCATGACCCTTCAAGTTAATGGCTGCATGATTTTGGCCAAATACTTTACCCTTCTGAGCTTCAGTTTCCTCATCTGTAAAATGGGCATATACAAATTCCCTTCTGGGGTTGATGTCAGAGTTAACTGGCATGTGCATGTGGACTCCAGCACGAGTAATGCAACAAGTCATGCTAACTTTCTCCCTTCAATGTGTTTTATTATTAAAGCTTTAGTATAAATAAATACTTCTCTTGTGAAATCGAATTCCAACCTTTGAAACTGATCATGCTTACTCTAGAATTTTTTTTAACTACTTGACTTTGGAGATTGTCCAATTTTTATGATGATGATGGTGATAATGATGTTGATGATGATGGATACTTATCTGATTTTTTTTTTTTTTTTTTTGGTCATACTGCTCAGCCTACAGAATCTTAGTTCCCCAACCAGGAATTGAATCTGGACCACAGCAGTGAAATTGTCCAGTCCTAACCACTGGGCAACCAGAGAATTCCTTAATGAAAATGTATCGTTTATTCAGCACCTACCCTTGTTATGGCAATGCCATAGATGGAGGAGCCTAGCGGGCTACAGTCCATCGGGTTGCAAAGAGTCAGACACAACTGAAGTGACTTAGCACACAGTCTGTGTTAAGTGCCTTTTATGTTATCTCATATAATCACCATAACCCCATGAGACAGGTATTATCATCAACATTTATAGATGAAGAATGAGGTTAAGAAAAAATAAGTGACTTTTGGAAAAGTTTTTGCTTACTTATTTAAGCCTATTGACTTAAAGACTCTGGGCAAATGCACAAAATACTCATTTGAATTGCAAATTGAATTCATCAACTAAAGTTTCATATTTTTTAAGTTAAATTTGCAACCCCAAGCCATTAATTCATAAACAATCTTCTGTAGAGTATATGAATTAGCCCATCAAAAAGATAATGATATAACATTATTGAACAACATAAAATAACTTCCTTTTATTTTTCCATAATGTCTGAGTTCCAGGTTTCCTGGCTCTTTCATAATGCCTGATGGTGCCTCAGGGCAAATATGTGTGAATTGCAGTTGCAATATGAAAAGTGACTCCGGAAAAGGCGTGTCGGGGCTTTCAAGCTGATTCCCTGTCAATAGCCTCTATATCAAACCGCCTCAGTGTCTAGGTCAAGCAATGCTTTTCATGGATGCAGGCACTGTCAGGTCAACGCAAGATCTAAACACGGAGATGCGTGTACTCTGTCTTTTAAATCAGTCCCAATAACAATGATGCTCTGGGAGAGAGGGGGGATGCACGGGGGAGGAGCTGACCTGATTTTACTTTATCATGAGTGTGTAGGATTCTCACAGCCTTTCACAGAGAAGTAGAATGTGAGAACTGATTCTAGGACTGATCTATCTCCACACAGGAGAAGAACACCTCCAGTCTGCTCAGCCTTTAGCTCTATGGCGAGACACGAGCTGACAGAAGCATACAGAGTTAGAGAACTTACTATGTGATCAAGCATGAATGAGACTACTCCAAGATACCAGAGAGAAAATAGAGATGTTTGCCTAGGTCCAAAGGAAATCTTGCAGTCCTCAAGCGTTAAACAGAATTTTGTTGCCTCTATACTCAATTCAATCAAAACAAAATTGCACAACTATTTGACATTGTGCAGCCTCTGAATTAAAAAAAAGGGGTAAAGGGAAGAAAATTGTTTTTCATCTACATTGCATAGGGTGGAAATTCAAAACAGTCTGAATTATCCGTTTTACAATGCATTTTTGATCTTGATGCTTTGTCTAAAGTTGAATTCACTTTAAAATAATATATAAATAATTGCTAGCTGTGTCTGACTCTTGCAACCCCATGGACTGTAGCCTGTCAGCCTCCTCTGTCCATGGGGTTTCCCAGGCAAGAATACTGGAGTGGGTTGCCATTTCCTTCTCTAGGGGCTCTTCCCAACCCAGGGATCAATCTCAAGCAGGCAGATTCTTTACCATTGAGTCACCAGGGAAGCTGAATCACTATGCTGTACAGCAGAAATTAATACAACACTGCAAACCAACTATACTTCAATAAAATAATTTTTAAGTTGAGTTCATTTTATGTCACAATAACCAACTGAACAGTGGAAAGCTGGTTTAATCAACATTTCTTTTTGTTTGATACAAAACAATTAACATGACTTGATTATTTGACCAGATTGACATAGGCTTTTAACATCAATTGATATAGCTATGATCTCCTATCTTGATTTATCTATTAGTAAAATAAAGATAAGAAGTGATATTCACAGCTTCTCTCAGCTGTATAATATCCATGAGGCCTTCAACTGCTTTCAACATTAATATTTTTCAGAGATATTAGTTTTCTCAGATTAAGGCAAAAGAAGGTGATTAAGAGAAAGGACTTTGAAGTCAGCCAGATTTGAGTTCAAATACTATGCCACTAATTAGGGAAATAGTCTTGTGCAAGCTACATATCCTGTTAGTGCCTCAGTTTCTTCATCTTTAACGTGGGATGATAATATAGCTACATCATCGCTTTTGTGAGAAACAAAAGTAAGATCAGGCCAACCAAACATGTAGCATGGTTCTATGAGCCTAATAAAGGCTCAATAAATGTTGATTATTTCAATTAAATAAAAAACCTCTAAATTGCAAAATTGAAGGAAAGTGTATCATTTTCAAGTATTATTTTATGTTTGTATTTCAATTTGAGAAGAGAAATAACATTCAGAGAAATTTACATTGACTATATAAACAGATTCTCATGGGAAGTTATTTTCAAGAAATAAAAGAATGAAGATCTACAATGTTTTCCTTCTATGAAAACATCAGACAGTGAAAGCTTCCTCAGTCTAACTTCAAGCTCAATCAGAGAAAAAATTATAAATGCCCAATTATGGGGAGTATAGAAGGGACAAATCTTCCTATTTCCAAGGAAGTTAGCTAAGCGTTAAAATGAAGACATTTTAAACTTCATAAAGTTCCTCTTTTCAGTAGCCAATTGATCATTACTTTTAGACTTTGCCATCAGGGTGGTGCCAGACTAATGCCTGCAATGTAACAACTCCAGGCATGTGAAATGGGTAGCTCTTATTTTGTGTTGCTTTGTTTTCTTTTTTTGCTTTCCTACATGGTCATCAAATATGATCTCCTTGGGAATTTGTAAAGCTCACTATACCATCCAAGGCGTTTCTTCCTAAGGACATGCTGCCTCACTCCAGACCCACTGGCTTTTAGCCCATGTATCAGCAATTATGGCATGTCAATGCTAGGCCTGAGTGGGAGAGCTGGTCATAGCTGAAAGCACCCTCAGTGATTCTCTTCCTATAGATGTTCTCTGCAATGCTTAAAACCAAAAAGAAGAGTATTTGACTTGGTGAGCCTCTCACTTTATGGGATGTATTTTTAATATCCTGAGCCTGTCACTTTGCTTCTGAAATGAAAGCCCGATGTAGACTTTCCTTGCACTGTGGTGAGGCACAAAGTTGGAGTAGGAAGACTGAGGTTCACATCCCAGCTCTCTGCACTGAAGGCATAGCTGTGGACATTGGGCATGCAATTCATCTCGCTGAGACTCAGTTTACTGAGGTAATATATACGAAGAATACAGAGCAAACATTGGAGAAATATTTTTGCAACTACCATTATTACAACTGTATTTTAATTAATTTTTATTGGAGTACAGTCGCTTTACAATGTTGTATTACACCAAAGTGAGTTAGCTATATGTATACATATATACTCTCTATTTTTTGGGATTTCCTTCTCATTCATGGATGTGAGAGTTGGACTGTGAAGAAGGCTGAGCACCAAAGAACTGATGTTTTTGAACTGTGGCATTGGAGAAGACCCTTGAGAGTCCCCTGGACTGCAAGGAGATCCAACCAGTCCATTCTGAAGGAGATCAGCCCTGGGATCTCTTTGGAAGAAATGATGCTAAAGCTGAAACTTCAGTACTTTGGCCACCTCAAGCGAAGAGTTGACTCATTGGGAAAGACTCTGCTGCTGGGAGGGATTGGGGCAGGAGGAGAAGGGGACGACAGAGGATGAGATGGCTGGATGGCATCACCTACTCGATGGATGTGAGTCTGAGTGAACTCCGGGAGCTGGTGATGGACAGGGAGGCATGGTGTGCTGTGATTCATGGGGTCAAAAAGAGTCAGACTGAGCGATTGAACTAACTAACAAACTAACTATAGTTCCCTGTGCTATATAGTAGGACCTTGTTGTTTATTTTACATATGATACTCTGTACCTGCTAATCCCAAACTCCTAATTTATCCCTACCCCCTTTTCCCTTTGTTAACCATAAGCTTGTTTTCTATGTCTGCAAGTCTATTTTTGTTTCAAAATAAGTAATTTTTGCAAATTTTAGATCCTACATATAAGTGATATCATATGGTATTTGTCTTTCTCGGACTTGTTTGCTTAGTGTGATAATCTTTAGGTCTATACATGTTGCTGTAAATGGCATTATTTCATTCTTTTTTATACTAAAAGCCCTATTTTTACTAATGATGAGATTATTAAGAATAAGTATAGCCTGTTTGAATAACTGGTTTATCAATGTAATTCACATTAACTACCTCAGAGGAAAATTTGTAAATCTCATGTTGCTATAATATATAGCATCTTTTCTGTTACATTTGATAAAGGCTATTTTTAAAGCAAAAGAGGAACCATTTACCATTTTGACTTAATTCATCTCATTATTCTACTGAACTGTCCCAATGACCTGGAAGCTGCTTACTTCATGACTTTACTTGTATCTCTAAGGACCAGTGAGCATGCTTCCTTCTTGAAACGCTGTCTTCATGTGGCTTAAGACATCACTTTCTCCTACCTCTCCTATTCCCCTGGTCATTCAAGTCCTCTTTATCTTCTGACTCCTAAGTGTTGAGCCCTAAAAATCTTTTCATTTCCTTCTCTTTATTTATTCCCTCTGTAGTACCATCCCCAGGCTCTTAGCTTTGAAAGCATCTATATGTCAGTGATTCCCAATTTTGCATTTCTAGCCCTCTTTTCTAAAGAGGACTCATGATCAACCATCTACTCAACTCTGCACTTAAATATTAGTCAGGATCTCAAACTTAACCGGTCCTGGATCAAACTCCCAATTCTCCACTGCCAGGCCCCGTCTCTCCACTGACAATCCTCTTTGTACCGTTTTCTACATCTCAAAAGATGTTAGCTCTGCTTTTCTAGTTGTCCATCCAAAACTACATTTTCTGTCTTCCTCTGACACTCCACATTCATCAGTAAATCCTATTGGTTTTATCTCCAATATGCGCTTAGTTGCTCAGGGTCTGGCTCTTTGCAACCCTGTGGACTATTGCCCGCCAGGCTCCTCTGTCCATGGGGATTCTCCAGGCAAGAATACTGGAGTGGGTTGCCTTGCCCTCCTCCAAGGGATCTTCCCAACTCAGGGATGGACCCACATCTCTCCCGCATTGCAGGCAGATTCTTTACCAGCTGAGCTACCAGGGAATCCTAAATGTATTTTTGTTCTTTGTTTTCAAAGAGCACTTCAATCTATAGAAATCTTAAGGAAAAACAAAGCATCACACACAAAAACCAGATATACTTACTGTCTGTGTCCTCACGCACAACTGGCTGTATCATTGCAATTAGTTAAACTGCTAAATTAAACATTTTAATGAAACTAATTTATTTTGCCTTCAATATACTATTTATCAAAAATCTGAGCACTTTTCACCACTTCCATTGCTCTTTACCTGGTCTAGGCTTCCAATGTATTTTAATCCCTCACCTGAATTATTTCAAAAACTCCTAGTTGGACTCTCTTCTTCCTCCCCCACTACACTCTGTTCTCCACTTAGAGGTGAGGATAATCTATTTAAATTGCAGGTAAAATCAAGTTACTCTTTCGCTCAAAACTTTTAATGGCTCCTTATCTCATTGAGAGTAAAATCCAAAGACGATATGACCTGCCCTATATAACCTTTTTGGGCTATAACCTTTTTGCCTCTTAGTATGTTCATTGGGTTCGAAAGGCAAAAATACTGAAGTGGTTTGCCATTCCCTTCTCCAGTGGACCACGTTTTGTATCTCAAAGAGTCAGACATGACTGAACAACTCAACAACGACAACAACAACATAACCTATCCCTCAGCTACCTCTCTCATCCCACACTTTCATTTCTTGCTCCCTGAGTTCTTGATTCTTTGTACATACTCTGTTCCAGACATACCCCTAGAACAGATTTCCTAGAACAAATACCTTTCTCACTTTTCAAGGTTATTTGTTCATGTGTTATCATTTAGAAAATATCTTCCCTGAGTATTCTTCCCCTCCTCCTTGGACTTCAGGTATCCTTTATTCTGTCCTACTTATCTCTGTAGCACCTTTTACCACCTGACAGAAGTTTATTCACTTGTTTATTTTCTCCAGTAGAATATTAGCCTATATTCCAGATTCCAGGAATGGCATGCTAGACGATTCCAACCAAGCCTCCCACTTGAAGACAATTTAAAAAACTGAAACATAGACATTCTCATAAGCATCAGAGACCTAACGAGATATTAAGAGAGAACAAGGAAACAATCAGAGCCCTTTTGGACAGGATGATTTACTAATGATGAAAAGAAAAGTGAAAGGCAGAGCTTCATGGAGACCTTAGGAAATGACCCACTTTATGCTCCAGAGCCCACAGGCTGAAATTTGGCTCTGAGGCAACTTGCTGGAAGCATTTGAGACACAGAGCTAAGCTTTTGAGAACTCAGATACATGAAGATTTGGGGACTGTATCCATCTCCTTCAAAAACAGTTAGGCCGTAATATAATATCCCCTTTTCTGACTTGAAACACTCAAGGGCTACATCCTGGAGGCACGGGATCTGGATTTTCGTCTGGCCTGCACAAAACCCTCAAATCTTGGTCCTAGACTGCTCATCTACTTGGGTGTTTGGTAGGGGAAAAAAGGAAAATACTTTGTGGAAGAAAATACCATCATTCTAGGCCTCAAATTATCATCAAATGTTATTTTCATTTGTCCAGCAAACTATTAGAGGCTATAAAGCAAATGAAAATTCAAGACAAATGGCAACTAATATAGTTCTAAACCAACTAGCCACTCAGCATATGAAAAGTTGCTCAGCATTGTTAGTCATCAGAGAGATGCAAATTAAAACCACAGCAACATACCAATACCCATCAAATAAGACATAAAGAAGTCACTGAGAACACTGAATGCTGGTGAGGATACAGAGCATCTGGAACTCCCATGTATCACAGGCAGGAGCATGAAATGGCACAACCACTTCGGAAGACTATTTGTCAGTTATTTAAAAATTCAATGTACACTTCTCTTATGAGCCAGCCATCCCACCTGTAGGTATTTACCCAAGAGAAAATAAGATATGTAAATACTTATCCAGTGGTAAATGATAAATAAACAACCATAAACATAAAATGGACCATACCAATAAAGATTAATTAAAAGAAAAAACAGGGCTTCCAGGGTGACTCCCGCTGATTCCAGGTTAAGAATCCACATACCAGTGCAGGAGACACAGGTTCAATCCCTGATTCAGGAAGATCTCACATGCAACAGAGTAGCTAAGCCCAGGCGCCACAACTACTGAGCCTGTGCTCTAGAGCCCAGGAGCTGAGACTGTTGAAGGCATGAAGGCATGCGTCCTGAAGCCCGTGTTCTGAAACAGGAGAGGCAACCACATGAGAAGCCCGAGCACCGCAACTAGAGAGAAGCCGAGGCGCGCTGCAACTAGAGAAAAGTCCACGCTTTTCTCTAAATAATAAATACAATTTTAAAAAACAGAAATATACAATGGAATGTAACTCAGTAATATTTACTTAATATATTATTTAATATTTTTAAATTATTAAGTAAGCATAATATTTAACCTGCAATAATACGTATTATTTTTAAAAGAGAGTTCCTTGGTGGAAAGCCACGTTGACCCTTTCGACACTGGTCTGATGTTTCGGTCGCCTCTGTGGGTGGGTGAGAATATACCAAAGCTCTTGAGAGCAGGAAGATGGTGAGCCCTTGCTTCAGGGAGGGCAGCAGCCCTTTCGCTTCGCATTTCTCCTTCCACGTGACTCTCTTCCTTCTCATCTGACGTGGTGCTCCTTCAGCCCTTCCCACCATCACCTGTGGCTGGGCTCATGGTCCCCTCTGGTACCAGACAGCCAAGGATGTTTTCACAGCAAGAGCATTTGCTGAGGGGTCAGCTGCCTCAACAGTGTGGCCAATATTTCACATCCCCTGGAGCAGGAAGGAGAAAGAAGCTTGTAACTTGAGGGCAAGACCTTGGTTTGTGCATTTGTAGTGACCCATCTTGGCCAAGCACAGAGTCTTAGTTAGACATGCTGAACGCTCAGTATATGCTTGCTTTGAGTCTAGATTTGGTTTCTTCAAAGATACTAACTGGTTCCTAGCATCCTCAGTGTAGTGAATGCAAGTTGAAATTACTCTGGCAGGGGTGTGTGCTTAGTTGCTCAGTCGTGTCTGATTCTCTGTGACCCTATGGGCTATAGCCCACTAGGCTCCTCTGTCCATGAAGATTCTCCAGGCAAGAATACTGGAGTGGGTGGCCATCTCCTTCTCCAGGGGATCTTCCCAATCCAGGGACTGAACCCGTGTCTCTTGCATCTCCTGCATTGTAGGCAGATTCTTTACCACTGAGCTACTTGAAAATGATGTCCTCAGTTTAAGAATATCAACTATGTAATATATATTCATTCATTTATGAATTCAACAAATATTTACTGAACACGTACTATGTCCTAGATCTATGCCAAATTATTTAGGTTTAAGGGATACATAGGAAATGGCAACAAATTCCAGTGTTCTTGCCTGGAGAATCCCAGGGACGGGGGAGCCTGGTGGGCTGCCATCTATGGGGTCGCATAGAGTCCGACATGACTTAGCAGCAGCATCCAAGAACAAAAATCAATCATTAATTAAAAGTTTAAACAATATATATTGACCTTTACATATTTTGTTTCCTAGTGAATTTAATTTTTCTTCTCATTTTCTTTTTCCTGTAAGGGAAGAAGATGTTTTTAGACACAGATACCCTGGAACAGTGATTGGTGGCTCACTTTCCTGTCCTAGGAAGCTTAAAGGAATTGGTTCATTTCTGTGAGTAACAGTAGCTCTCCATGGTGGGGCATCTAAATACGGGCAGATTGTTAAGGGTGCGAATGAAGTACCAGGAAGGTCTGGGGAGCCTGTGTTGATAACTTCAAATCATTTATCTACCCTCCCCTCCACACCTGTGACTATCAGCTTCTTTAATGTCTGCTTTGCCCTGAGGGGAGAAAGTTTCCCACTCTTACTTTCTTTTTCTCAATAGCAAAGATTCTATTGTTTGACTTTCCTGTTTTTTGTTCTCAAGTTTTCACTGAAACAGTAACTGAATTCAGGAGATTAAAGATCACAGGTGACTTGTCTATTATTAACTGTAGATTGTCTGCACCCTCCTACTCTCTCTCTCCCCAGAACACAAGTACTTCTTTCTTCTTGTGTTTTGATGGTTTTCATGTGGTTTTGTTTAGTCTAGGATACTGACACTGATTTTTTAAAAATCAAATTATTGTTGGGATTCCACAGAAATGACACAGCTAATAATGTTTAGAGTCTTGGACATGAACAATAGAATCACGAACCATTTCTATTGATGCTAGGTGGTGATTGAATCACTTCAGAATGTTTTGCACTTGATAAATTTTAAGCAAACATTTGTACGTTTCTGTTATAAATCTCCCCCAAATTGTCTAGTTTCCTTAAGCATATACCACAACTATGATCTTAGTGGTTGTGGAGGGCACAGTAGGAAAAAAGGGGGGATGGAGGGAATGTTCCAGACAGAGGCCAAGGATGTCTGTTGCTGGGATTCAGGTACATCTGATATGTCCGCCTGGAGGATTGTTAACATGGTGCACTAGGGACCTCCTGAAGAAAAAAATCCTAAAGGAAAGGGCAAAACCAGCAACAGGCTTGGCTAGTAAAAAGGCCACAGGGGTCAGAGAGGAGGCGAGTCTTCTGAGGGCCTCCTGTTAGTGAAGACTTTGGTTCCTGGGATCCAACCTTCTGCTGGCCATCTGCTGCGGCTCAAGCTCCAGGAGGAGTCAGATCTCCAACCCCCGCAGTGTAATTCTGTTAACAAACCAAAGGGTGTTCCCTGCACCCTCTTGCAGTAAAGCCAGTCTAAGGACCCTGGGTTACTATGAAGAAAAATGTAGCATTTATCACAGGAGACCAGGCAAAGAGTTCAGGCAGCTAATGTTCAAAAGGCCTGAACTGCTTGCTTGGTACCCCACAGTAAACGCTACACTTTTCTTCACGACAACCTCATGTGAATAGTTTGGCTTTACTGAAAGTGGATGAAGGGATCCAAGTTTGGTTGAGTAGCAAAGAGCCAAATCCTACTCCTGTTCATGACTCTGGTTAAACGTCGCTTATCTGGGATTGCCTTCCTTGTCCCCCTCAAGTGGCTCACCAATTATATTATCTGCCCTCACAATACTCTGCACTTCTCTTTCTTAACACTGCACAGACGATCACCAGGGCCTTTGGAAGGACCAAGCCCAAGTCCTCTTTATTTTATTGGGCCCTGGTAAGCCAGAGGTTCTTCCATCATCCATTTTCACTACTGAGCCACCAGGGAAGCCCTCCATTTATCTTGATTTGGAATAGTAAAGAAATGTGACCCTATTACTGGTTCCATTTTTGAGTTTGAAACTAACGTATCAGAAGTTTAATCAATAAGAAGCCACATGCAGGGTCAATTACTTTTTTATATGACCCAGAAAAGAATGCAAGCCCTCAGATAACCAACACATGCGCATGACCCTGCAGAAATCTCAGTGCTAATAAAAATGTTAGCGTGTGGAAGAGAGGAGGCTGCATACAACTAGATAAA
>SJYC01109920.1:0-11221 GCA_006408675.1 Madoqua kirkii
ATCAATAACCTCAGATATGCAGATGACACCACCCTTATGGCAGAAAGTGAAGAGGAACTCAAAAGCCTCTTGATGAAAGTGAAAAAAGAGAGTGAAAAAGTTGGCTTAAAAGTTCAACATTCAGAAAATGAAGATCATGGCATTTGGTCCCATCATTTCATGGGAAATAGATGGGGAAACAGTGGAAACAGCATCAGACTTTATTTTTTCTGGGCTCCAAATCACTGAAGATGGTGACTGCAGCCATGAAACTAAAAGACGCTTACTCCTTGGAAGGAAAGTTATGACCAATCTAGATAGGATATTCAAAAGCAGAGACATTACTTTGCTGGCTAAGGTCCGTCTAGTCAAGGCTATGGTTTTTCCAGTGGTCATGTAGGGATGTGACAGTTGGACTGTGAAGAAAGCTGAGCACCAAAAAATTGATGCTTTTGAAGTGTGGTATAGGAGAAGACTCTTGAGAGTCCCTTGGACTGCAAGGAGATCCAACCAGTCCGTCCTACAGGAGACCAGTCCTGGGTATTCATTGGAAGGACTGATACTGAGGCTGAAACTCCAGTACTTTGGCCACCTCATGCGAAGAGTTGACTCACTGGAAGAGACTCTGATGCTGGGAGGGATTGGGGGCAGGAAGAGAAGGGGACAACGGAGGATGAGATGGCTGGATGGCATTACCGACTCGATGCTCATGAGTCTGGGTGAACTCCGGGAGTTGGTGATGGATAGGGAAGCCTGGCATGGTGCAATCCATGGGGTTGCAAAGAGTCGGACATGACTGTGTGACTGAACTGAACTGAACCCTTTGTGGGAGCTTAGGACCTGTGCGTATCTGCCAGCTGTTGTATTTAACTCTAGAAACATTAGTACTTTTTAAAATAATATTGCTCTACTTAAAGCTTATTGTGTGTGTGTATTAGAGACTGTTAATTATACCCCAACATCCATTCTTCCCTTTTTACATAGAAATATAATTATTGGATGGACAGAACCAAAAAGTACATTTCCCTTCCTCCTTTGCAGTTCTGGATGTGGAAACATAACTAAATCCGGGTGAATGGGATGTGAGCCAAAATATTGTGTATTCTGAGACCAAAGAAGTGAGCCTTTCACTCTTTTCCACATCTTTACTGGAAAGTAGGAATGATGGCAAAGGCTGGAGGTGCCCTCTTGGACACCACGTGCTAAAGCAGGCAGAGCATCAGAAGAGAAGCCAGGTCTCCGACCATTCCAGGGCCGCCACAGCAGTCCCAGTTTACTTAGTCAAACTTTAACAAGAGAGCTAAATGCCTTATTTAGTCCAGGGTTATTCTGAGGCCCTCTGTTATAACAGCTAAAATGTGAAGTCACTAACATGAGCATCTTCACTGATGAAGATAATCACACAAAGAAAGCAAGGTAATGTAGGAAAAAGAGCAGAGGACTCAAAGTGAGACTAGGGACACCCTGGTGGTCTGGTGGTTATGAATCCACCTTCCAACGCAGGGGACGCGGGTTCCACCCCTCAGAGAACTAAGATGCCACGTGCTGCAGGGCAACTAAGTTCTCCTGCCACAACTACTGAGCCTGCACACCTAAAAAAGAGAGCCCGTGTGCTACAGCTAAGACCCGACACAGCCGGATAAATAAATTGATTAACTTTAAAAGATAATGTTGCTAGAGATTTAGCCTTGACTTTACTTCTAGTCAGCTCTGTGATCCCAGGAAGGTCTCTATATTTGTGTGGGTGTCCTTGTCCATAAAATCAGGTGATTTTTATACAGTTAAAAATAAATTATTAAAACTTGTAAGTGAAAAGCGTCCAGTTTCAAGAGTACTTCACTCTATTCATTTCCATTGGTAAAGCAACTCAATAATACTTTACAATGTATAAAATGGAATCTTTGGTGCTAGCTTTCTCTAATAAAGTAAGATGCAGTCATCTTTAGTGGCTACATCGTTTGCACAGGGCTAAGAATTTCGTATATAACTCTGCGAACCTGCATGCTTAGTGTGTGATCCCAAGGATTGTAGCCCACCAGGCTCCTCTGTCCATGGGATTTTCCAGGCAAGAATACTGGAGTGGGTTGCCATTCCCTTCTCCAAGGTGTCTTCTCAACCTAGAGATTGAACCCACATCTCCTGCTTTGACAGGCGGATTCTTTACCTCTGAATTCCCTGTAGATTAGCTTTTTAAAGACCTTTCCAGTGGATGCCATTATTATTCCCATTTCACATATAAAGAGCCTCATGAGGGTAAGTACCTAGCTCTGTCATGCAAGTAGTGAAGTGTTGGAGACAGGAGCTAGGCTCCTGGGATCAGAGTGCAGGAGCTCAGCCACTGCCACCCTGCCCCGTCGCTATACCTCACTAGTACTTGTGAAGCATTTCAGGAAATCAGTGGTATTCACTGAAGAGCTTGGCCTTTGTGACTGGGAGGCATTGTGACTGGGAGGCATTCGAATACTTTAAAATGAATAAACCACTCTTAAAAGTGTGCTCACTGGGTTAAGGTGGCATGTGGAGGAGTCATTGTGAGAGGAACACAGAGAGAACTTGAGCCCCCGGTGAAGCACATCTGCCAAGCGCTGAAGAAGATCAGCAGCTCTCAGGAACCGAAGACTGCAGCGCTGGGTGGCACGATCCTTGGGCTCCAAGGACGCAGCCTCCTGGATCTGGCTGGCAGCTGTGATTCAAGGAGGGCCTGGCTCCAAGATGGGCTGTTTCCCCCCTGATGCACTTCGCAGAGGCACATCAGAGAAGCTAAGCCTGATGGACTCTGAACATTGGTTGTGTTTGTTTTTTTTCTGGCAACAAAATTAAAACTGCACCTAGGGATTTATCCACCCTTTTGCTGATCTCCATGTGAACCATGCAGTGAAATCCCCATACACAGCACTGACGATCTCCCAGGAGTTGCTGAAAATGCGGCTGAGCACAATGGAAGCATCAAGTCTTGTTGGAGTCAGCACACAGAATTAATCTCTGAAAGTAACTAAAGAATTCATTACACTCTGTAAGATAAATAAATGCAGAGTATGGTAAAGTCAGAGATATTCAGTGCAGCTGCTTTTAGAAGGAGACATATTGGGGAAGGATATTCTTGGGTAACATTTTTAATGCCACTCTGGTACCTTGTATGATTGCAAAAATGCTTGGGGTTTCTTTTTCTTTACAGGTATTTAATATGTGAGGTTTTTAACTTGCCCCTATTCACCTTCCATTCTTTTTAACACTGGGAAAGGAAAAGCAAAGTATCTTCGCTATTTTTTTTTTAAGCTCTTGAAGTATAAGTATATTTTTTAGTGAAAGTTGCTGTTGTGTCTGACTCTTTGAGACCCCATGGACTGTAGCCTGTCAGGCTCCTCCGCTATCTGTGGAATTCTCCAGGCAAGAATGCTGGAGTGGGTTGCTATTCGCTTCTCCAGAAGATCTTCTCAACCCAGAGAAAGAACCTGGGTCTCCTGCATCGCAGGCAGTTCTTCACCATTTCCCACCAGGGAAGCCCAAGTATATTTTTTAAGTAAATATGAAATTCGGAACTATCTCACTCTTTAAAGCCACTACAAAATAAAGCTCTTTGCTTTTCATCCCATCCTTAGTTTTATTTTTACCTTGACTCTGAATTTCATGCTTTGTTTTTTTCTGAATTTGATTCAAACCATCTGCTTGGAATCACCAAGAAGGCTTATTGCAAAGCTGTTCTGAGACTTTGGAGTAAAGGATATCAGATCAGGGAATGTTTGTCTCCCAGTACCCAAGGAAATGAACAAAAATATTGCTTTTCAGGAGGCCAAAAATTCATCAGCAGCAATCAAAATAGAAAAATGATAAAACTTCATGTAATAAAGTTTGAAAAGTAGCTCTTAATCTTGCTTACCACAACACCCACTCCCCAGGGAGAGAAGTGAGAACAGGCAAGTCAAAAAAAATTCTGATACTCTGAATTCACCTTGATTTGAATAGAAGTGGCCAGAAGGTGAGTGTGGAAACTCTGAGTCTAGGAGCTGCTCTCCGCACCACTGTGGATCCCAGCTGAGGCTAGAGGGACTGACAGGCCTGGCTGTTCTCCAAGGTCATTGCCGAGTTGGAGGAGCCAACCAGAGCTCACGGATTAGGAGACCCCTGGCCCTCACTGGGAAGACTGCCTGGGGAAAGAACATTCACTGTGACTCAGAGAATGTGGTTTAGGATCCCAGCAAGAGCTGCAGGCAGGTCCAGAGGAGTTCTTCCTCTCTCAAGACTCAGAGCTGCTGAAACGTAAATCAAAAATGACATCCAGCCCCCAAGTTGCTGTCTACTGGTCTGAGAGTTTCCAGGGAAGGTTCAAAGGAGGTCAAGGAGAACTACAGTAGTCAGAGAAAGTGAAGAGAAGCAGAATTGCCCAATTAAAGCTTGACAAATAAAATAAATGGCAGGTAAGGAAAAAAAAGTCATGTCAACTTTGTTAAACTGTTAGAAAGAGGGGGAGAGAGAGAGAAAACCAAACACGAAGGAGACAGCCTGGAGGAAAACAAAACCCAAAGAACAGAAGAAAGCTCACCAGATTGTCTTGTGCTAAAGAAAAACTTTAAAATAATGCTATCAATAAATAGGAACTCAAAGACGACGTGCTGAAACAAACTGAAGAGATGAAAGAGACTTGCAAGGCTAAGGAAGCCCATCAGAACCAAAATAATACTATTATAGATCTAACAAAAAAATTAGAAATCAAAGAGCGGTCTGGACACGACTGAAGAGTTACTGGCATTGAAGAACACCTTAAAACCATCACTATGAACACAGAAGAAGACTACCAAGAAGCTGAAACAATTAGGGACAAAATAAGGTGTTCAGTTCTAGATGACACAAAACAAAGATAATTATTGTCCCTGAAATAGCATCCTCAACAATAGGAGATAAAAATTATTCAGAAATACAATGAAGGAAAATTTCCCTGAAATGAAAGAATGGAATCTGCTATCGTAATGGTACACCATATACCCAGAGACTATTTGATGTATAACAATAGACATTGATTAAGATATTTAACTTCAGAGATAAAGAGAGGTTTCCTGAGGCATCAGAGCAGAAAAGGCAAGTTGCCTACAATGGGGAAAGGTCAAACTGGCTCCCTCGTTTTCCACAGAAGATGGGTAAGCAATATCTACAATTTCTGCAAGAAACGGTGTAAGGGCCAATGATGTCATACTAAGCCAAAAGGCAGACATTTCTAAATACAAAACAAAATAACGAAAGGAAGCAGTGGGGGAAGAAAAAGGAAAGAATGAGGAAAATAGAGCCCATTTTAAATGCACACATTCACACACTCACACATTTCTTTGACAATAAAATCAAGCCAATCAAGAGATAAGGTGAAATCATCTAATTTTTCTTTCAACTTTTTTTTCTGAAGTTGTCAAGGATTAAGTTTTCAAAGGAAACTCCCCTATTTCAGGGCATCAAGGAGGAGGAGGAGGATTGGAATGTTGGGGATAGGGGAGTGGGAAGTGGGTGAAAAGGAAAGAAAGCATAAAAAGTCAGTCTTTCTCAAGGTCTTGCATCAGTCTAACCCTGCCTGTGCTTCAGAGCCTCATAGGGTAACATGAAAATAATTAGCTCTGCTTTGCAAGGTTATTGAAAGGAGTAAGAGAGAAAAGGCATATGAAGACCAACAGGACCTCTGTGTTCTAAGTGCTCAGTAATTGTAGTCTCTTTCCCACCCCCATCCGTTTCTGTAGCCCTAAAAGCTGGTGTTGGTTTTGTTTTGTTTGTTCACTCAGGCTCACTTTCCATTATGCCACTGTAGTTTTTCAGGTTGAGCAATTTATGGCTTAATGTAAATATTTGCTAGCAAACTCTTCATAAATCAGCCTGGAGATAATCATGGGCTTTGGCATTAGAGCTAGATTTCAGTCCTGGTTTGCCCCTCTCATATATATACTGAGAAAATCTGGAGGATAAGAGAGAAAAGAACAGAAGCAATACTTGAAACCGTAATGACTGAGAATTTCCCCCAAATTAACGTCCAACAGAAAACCACAGATCCAGGAAACTCAGAAGGTATTAAACAGGATAAATGCCGCCCACCCCCACCCCACCCCACCCCCGCCATTCCACAAGCAACACCTAAACATACCTTTTTCAAACTGCAACAAATCAATCTAGAGGAGAAAAAAAAAAAACAAAAACTTTCCTGTAGAGGAACATCTGACTTCTCAGAAACCAGGCAATCAAGAGTAGAGTGAAATATTTAGTGTTTTGAGAGAAAGAGAAAAAAAAAAACAAGAAACAAACACCAACCTAGAAATCTGTATCCTGTGAACTTACCCTTGAAAAATGGAGAAGTACTTTCTTAGATGAACAAAAATGGAGAGAATTTGCTGCTAGTAGACCTGCCCTGAAAGAAATGTTATAAGAAGTTCTTCAGAGAGAAGAAAAATGAAACAGATCAGAAACTGGTGTCTACAAAAAGAAGGAAAGGGCATTAGAAAAGGAGTAAGTGAAGGTAAAATAAAAGCTTCCATTTCTTATTCTTAATTTATCTAGCAGATAACAGTTTGAGAAAATAATAGCAATGTATTCAATGATTACAGTTTATATACAAGTGAAATGAATAGCAGCAATGATATAAGGAGTGAGAGGGAAAAATTGAGAATATTGTGTTACTGTTAGGTATTTGTACTACCCATGAAGAAATATGGTGCTATTTGAAAGTAGACTTGGATTAATTGTCAATGTATATTGCAAATTCTAGGGCTCAAGTGGTAAGGAATCTGCCTGACATTGCAAGAGCCACAGGAGAAGTGGGTTTGATACCTGGGTCAGGAAGATCCCCTGGAGGAGGAAATGACAATCCACTCCAGTGCTCTTGCCTGGAAAATCCCATAGACAGAGAAGCCTGGTGGGCTACAGTCCATAGGGTCACAAAGAGTTGGACACGAGTTGAATACTGAGCATGAGTGCAAGTATAAATGGCATATATGTGTATGTATATATACTTATATACTTATACATGTGTGTAAGTGTATGCACCACATCTTCTTTATCCATTCATCTGTTGATGGACACTTAGGTCATTTCCATCTTGGCAATTGTTACAATCTTGGCAATTGTAAATAACGCTGCTATGAACACTGGGGTTCACATGTGGTCTGGAATTATTGTTTTGTTTTTCCCTGATATATACCCAGGAGTGGAGTTGCTGGGTTGTGTGGCAGTTCTATTTTTGGTTTTCTGAGAAATCACCATACTGCTTCCACAGTGGCTGCACCGAATTACATTCTCACCAACGGTACAAGGAAGACTGTCCAAAAGCTTTTAAGTTTAATCAGGTCCCATTTGTTTATTTTTGCTTTTCTTTCCTTTGCTTTAGGAGACGGATCCAAAAAAATATTGCTATGATTTAGGTCAAACACTGTTCTGCCCATGTTTTCCTCTAGGAGTGTTGTGGTTTCCATTCTTGCATTTAGCTCTTTAATCCATTTTGAGTTTATTTATTTGCACTAGGAAATGTTCTAATTTCATTCTTTCATGGGTAGCTGTTCGGTGTTTCCCATACCACTTATCAAAGAGACTGTCTTTTCTCCATTGTATATTCCTGCTGTCTTTGTCATGCATTAGTCACCTGTTTAAGGGCATGGTTCTATTTCTGGACTCTCTATTCAGTTACATTGATCTGTGTGTGGCTGTTTTTTGTGCCATTACCATACTGTGTTGATGACTGTTGCTTTGTAGTATAGTCTGAAGAGGGAGAATGATTCCACCAGCTCTGTTCTTCTTTCTTAAGACTGTGTTGGCTATTTGGGATCTTTCGTGTTTCTGTACCAATTTTAAAATTATTTGTTTTAGTTATGTGAAAAATAGTTGTTGTTATTGTTGTTGTTTTTAATAGGGATCACAGTATATCTATAGATTGCCTTGAGTAGTATGGTCATTTTAACAATATTCATTCTTTCAATCCAAGAATACAGTATATCTTTTCCATCTCTTCATGCCATCTTCAATTGATTTCAACAGAGCTTTATAGATTTCCTAGTATAGGTCTTTTACCTTTTTAGGTAAGTTTATTCCTAGGTATTTTATCCTTCTTGATATGATAGTAAATGGGATTGTTTCCTTAATCTCTCTTTCTGAAGCTTAAGTGTATAGAAATGCAACAGATTTCTGTGTATTAATTTTATATCCTGAAAGTTTACCAAATTTATTGATGAACTCTAGTAGCTTTCTGGTGACACCTTTAGTATTTTCCATGTATAGTATCATTTCATCTGCAAACAGTTTCACTTCTTTCTTTCCAATTTGAATTCCTTTTATTTCTTTGTCTTGTCGGATTGCTGTGGTTAGGACTTCCAATACTATGTTGAATAAAAGTGGTGGGGCATTCTTGTCTTGTTCCTGATCCTAGAGGGAATGCTTTCAGCTTTTCACCATTGAGTATGATGTTAGCTGTGGGCTTGTCATGAAAAGAAACCTACTTTAAATATAAATATAGATTAATAGTATATCTCTCACACAGAATTTTCCTCTGCATTCCAGACTCATATGTCCAACCACCTACCTGACATTGCCGTTTTTAATATTCAAGAACCCTTTTAATCATCATAAAAACCATGACATATGCACTATTATTATTCTTATTTTGAAAACTAGAAAACTGAGGCTCAGAAAAGTGCATTCTGTAAATTTGCATAACTGATTAATGTTTGATGGAATTGAAACCCAGAACTCTCTGTCCTCAAATGTCATGCTTTTCCTCAATATATCATGTTATTGCCTCTTAAAATTTACATCAGAGGAATGGAGGTAGCATGCTTGAAATAATGATAATAATAATGATAGCTATTACTATTAAGAAATGGAACCAGTGTATTTGAATAGGAATAAATCAACATTCTAGAGGCTTCCCTGGTAGCTCAGCAGGTAAAGAATCTACCTGCAATGCAGGAGACCTTGGTTCAATTCCTGGGTCGGGAAGTTCTCTTGGAGAAGGGATAGGCTACCCAGTCCAGTATTCTTGGGATTCCCTCATGGCTCAGACAGTAGAGAATCCACCTGCAATGCGGGAGACCTGGGTTCAGTCCCTGGGATGGAAAGATCCCCTAGAGGAGGGCATGGTGACCCACTCCAGTATTCTTGCCTGGAGAATCCCATGGGCATAGGAGCCTGGTAGGCTACAGTTCATAGGGTTACAAAGAGTCAGACACACCTGAGAGACTCCACACAGCACAGCAACACTCTAGACAATTCAAAACTTAGACAATACAGTAGAATCTTAGGGTTGGATGGGATTTTGAAGGTCATTTGGTCCATTCATCTTTCTTTCTTACTTGGTTCTGGGACATTTTTGAGGTCATAGTATTTTTTTTTTAAGAAATATTTTTTCATTTAAAGGGACTAATATTGCTTTTTTTGAGCAATGAGGAGGGAAAGTAAACCACCTTAATATTATTTCAACTTCTGAAGCCAGTTCTGTCTGATGACCGGCATCCATGATTTTTTTTTAACCTTGTAATTTGTGCATTATGAACCCTCTGTTGGTTTCTCTCTCTTTAAAAAAAAAAAAAAATTCATTTGGATTGAGGTTCTCTCACTTAGTTGATGCTGCATTTTGAGTGTCTCAAGTCATTTCATAGTAAACAGGTTGAATACTAAAATTCATCATTTTCTCTGCTAAGCAGGCCCTCTCCTGGTGTTCCCTTTCTCAGTGATTTGTACCGCCATTAGTCCAGTTATGCCAGGCAGAAACTTCGGAGTCATCCTGGCTTCACCCCTCTTTCACGCCCCACACCTTGCTACCATGGCAGCCAGTCCTATACACTACCCTCTACAGAGCTCTCGACTGTCCTCGTCTCTCCACTTCTACTGGCAGCGCGTGAGTCCGCCTCTAGACTGCATTGCTGGAGAAGCCAAGTAACTGGAGGCTCTGCTTTCGTTTTTGTTCCTTCCATTTTGTTCTCCACAGTGCAAAGTAATCTTTTAGACGCAGGAATTCAGTGATCTCCTTCTTGCTTAACATCCCACAGTGGCTTCTCATTGCTCTTGGAAAGGTCAAATCCTTTGACCACTGCCCCGAAGTGCTACATGGTCCCTCAGCCTTTCAGTGCTTGATACGCATCATTCTCCCTCCCATGGTGGGACCCCAGTACCTGCAATTTCCTCAGTACACGCTCGACACTGGCAAATGAGAAATGTTCCCTGCCATGTCAATAAACAAAGTATATTTCAGCTGTCAGCCACTACTGCTGCCCCCAGTGGTGCACCCTGTGGAGGCTGAGGAGGGGAAAGAAAAGGATACTGGTCCTAGATAGCTAAGGAGCCCATCAAAGGAACCATTTCAATGAATCCAGCTTGTTCCCATCCATAGAGAAGCACTAAATTCATTAACTTTAGATGTCTGGTTTTCTTCAATTAACAGTAATCTTTTGATGGGCCTCCCTGGTGTCTCAGTGGTAAAGAATCTGCCTGCCACTGCAGAAGACACAGGAGATGTGAGTTCAATCCCTGGATTGGAAAGATCCCCTGGAGAAGGAAATGGCAACCCACTCCAGTATTCTTGCCTGGGAAATCCCATGGACAGAGGAGCCTGTCAGGCTGCAGTACACGGGGTCACAAACGTGTTGGACACAACCTATCAACTAAACAACCATCTTTTGATGTTCCAACTATTAATTCCTGGTCTTTGTTGAAAAACTCTTATATATTCTGACTCCTCCCTTACCTCTTCAGAGAGGCTCCTAAGAGCCTGCCTTCTGGGCTTGAAGTCTTCAGAGAGTCCATGAAATAAAACATAATTTTCCACTTTTCGGTTGTATTTTTTGTTGTTGTTGTTAACACACTCTTTCCTAAGCAGTACACGGGGTCACAAACGTGTTGGACACAACCTATCAACTAAACAACCATCTTTTGATGTTCCAACTATTAATTCCTGGTCTTTGTTGAAAAACTCTTATATATTCTGACTCCTCCCTTACCTCTTCAGAGAGGCTCCTAAGAGCCTGCCTTCTGGGCTTGAAGTCTTCAGAGAGTCCATGAAATAAAACATAATTTTCCACTTTTCGGTTGTATTTTTTGTTGTTGTTGTTAACACACTCTTTCCTACCCTTTTCACTCAATTAACTAAGACTCTGTGTGTTGATTTTATATCTTGCAACTTTACTATATTATTTGATTAGCTCTAGTAATTTTCTGGTGGTGTCTTTAGGGTTTTCTGTGTAGAGGATCATGTCATCTGCAAACAGTGAGAGTTTTACTTCTTCTTTTCCAG
>SJYC01109923.1:0-12939 GCA_006408675.1 Madoqua kirkii
CCATCTGGTGATGTCCATGTGTAGAGTCTTCTCTTGTGTTGTTGGAAGAGGGTGTTTGCTATGACCAGTGCATTTTCTTGGCAAAACTCTATTAGTCTTTGCCCTGCTTCATTCCGCATTCCAAGGCCAAATTTGCCTGTTACTCCAGGTGTTTCTTGACTTCCTACTTTAGCATTCCAGTCTCCTATAATGAAAAGGACATCTTTTTGGGGTGTTAGTTCTATCATAAAACCGTTCAACTTCAGCTTCCTCAGCGTTACTGGTTGGGGCATAGACTTGGATAACTGTGATACTGAATGGTTTGCCTTGTAAACAAACAGAGATCATTCTGTCATTTTTGAGACTGCATCCAAGTACTGCATTTTGGACTCTTTTGTTGACCATGATGGCTACTCCATTTCTTCTAAGGGATTCCTGCCCACAGTAGTAGATATAATGGTCATCTGAGTTAAATTCACCCATTCCAGTCCATTTTAGTTTGCTGATTCCTAGAATGTCGATGTTCACCCTTGCCATCTCTTGTTTGACCACTTCCAATTTGCCTTCATTCATGGGCCTGACATTCCAGGTTCCTATGCAATATTGCTCTTTACAGCATCGGATCTTGCTTCTATCACCAGTCACATGCACAACTGGGTATTGTTTTTGCTTTGGCTCAATCCCTTCATTCTTTCTGGAGTTATTTCTCCACTGATCTCCAGTAGCATATTGGGCACCTAATGACCTGGGGAGTTCCTCTTTTGGTATCCTATCATTTTGCCTTTTTATACTGTTCATGGGGTTCTCAAGGCAAGAATACTGAAGTGGCTTGCCATTCTCTTCTCCAGTGGACCACGTTGTGTCAGCCCTCTCCACCATGACCTGCCTGTCTTGGGTTGCCCCACATTCATGGCTTGGTTTCATTGAGTTAGACAAGGCTGTGGTCCTAGTGTGATTAGATTGAATAGTTTTCTGTCAGTATGGTTTCAGTGTGTCTGCCCTCTGATACCCTCTTGAAACACCTACCATCTTACTTGGGTTTCTCTTACTTTGGGCATGTGGTATCTCTTTATGGCTGCTCCTTACTTTGGACGAGGAGTATCTCCTTACCGCCACCGTTCCTGACCTTCAATGTGGGATAGCTCCTCTAGGCCCTCCTGCGCCTCCACCGCCACTGCTCCTAGGGTGGCTCCTCCCAGCTGCTGCCCCTGGCCTTGGGTTCGGGCTCCAGGTGGCTCTTCAGGGTCACTGCCCCTGGCCTCTGGCGAGAGGTGGCTCCTCCCAGCTGCTGCCCCTGGCTTCAAACGCAGGGTATCTCCTCGCAGCCACCCCTGACCTCGGACTCGGGGTGTCTCCTCCCGGCCACTGCCCTGACCTGGAACGCTGGGTAGCTCCTCTCGGTCGCTGCCCCGACATCAGACACAGGGTAGCTCCTCTCGGCCGCGCTTAGTGCGCCGGCCCGGCGCTCGCAGCTGCCTGCGCTTGATGATTATTTGTTCATTACCCTGATAAATACTGGAGAGAAAAAGCAATGGAGGGGAAAAAAGAATATGAAATGAGAGAAGGACAATAAGGTCAAAATTTCCTTCAGATACATTGAGAAGTGTTCTCTTTTCTCCAGGTTTCAGAGTAAGCACATGGTCAATGAGTTCTGAAAACACTTAGCAGATCAGTTGGACGTAGAACCACAGAGTGCCTCCAGGTAGGGTTGGAGCTGATGAGGTCAGGAAGGTGGGCTGTGGGTGGAAATGATGAAGGTGGGCGCAAGATGCTTCCCACAGCTTGAGACACGGTGACTGCAGTGTGAAGTGTTTATAATATGGGAAATGCGGGAACAAGATTTGTCAGCTTTAGCCCCCAGACTCTTATGTGATTATGCATCATATCAGACTAATCAAACTTTTCAATTAACTCTTTTCAAGATGTCCTGCAAGATGTGGTTCCATGCCTGCCTCCATGTAGTAATCCGCGTTCCAGGTATATGCAGGCTAGGTAGAGTGGGTTATCCCCAAAATCCTTCTCCTGAGCCACTGATGGAAGCAATACTTGGCACAGGTTTTAACACATAGAAAGTATTTTAAGTGAGCAAAAGAAATAGAAACCACTGAGTCACAGAGGTCAACGTTTTGCAGAGGAGTGGGACTGAACTGAACCGTGGGCTGGCAGAGAAGGAGGGAAGCATGCCTGGTGGCAGAAAAGAGGGAGGAATAAATACGGAGATGCTGTCGAGGAATAGAAAGGCAATTGGTCTTATGGGACTGAGGTAGAGAAAGAGGGTGAAATTAAGCTGCAAAGGGAAGATGAAGACAGGTGACTAAGAGCCTTGAAAGCCATCACAGAGTTTTGTATTTGAAGCCAGATTGGATGAGCCCAAGGTCCCAGGCCAGTCAAATACTGTCCTTGCCCAATCATTTGTTCTGGTGTCTGCCATCTTTCATGTTTCCCCAAGGCACACTCATGAGCATTTCAGACTGAGAGAGGGTCTGACTAGATACCCTGCTCCTAAATCTAAACACTCAGAGATGATAAGAAGTCCTAGACTATGCTTCTTCCTGGAGTACCCTCTCTCTCCGACTGCCTGATGGTGCCATGCCAGCCTCCAGGATCTTGCTCTGTCGCCTTCTGCCCTGCAAAGCCTGCCTGAAGCCTTGTCCAGGAAGCTGACCACTCCTTCCCTTGTGCAGCCCCAGTACCAGATATAAGTTACCTCTGAGGAGGATTAAATGCATGGAAAGTACCTTATTTTTAAAATATTTATTTTGGTTTATTTAGCTGCATGCATGCCCAGTTATGTCTGACTCTGAGACCCCATAGGCTGTAGCCCATCAGGCTCCTCTGTCCATGGGATTTCCCAGGCAAGAATACTGGAGTGGGTTGCCATTTCTTCCTCCAGGGGATATCCCTAACCCAGGGATCCAATCTGTGTCCCTGTGTTTCTTGCATTGTAGGCAGGTTCTTTACCACTAAGCCACCTGAGAAACCCATATCAATTTTATCTCTTGGTTATTGCACATTTTTACTGCTTACCTGGCTCTTGTACCAACTGTGGGTTCCTTGAAGGCAGGATCTGTGTCTCATTTGACTCTCTGTTCCTGACTCTGAGAGCAAGCCCTGCCATTTCTTGGGTGCTCAGGATGAATGTATGGTAAATGCACAGATGGATGGACGAATGCAAAGTATGAAGGTTTGTTTCCCCAAGCTTGGAGACTTCACTCACACAGGCAGCCATTACATACTCTCATTTGTCTACACAACTGTCTTCCTGTATTAGATTGTAAGGCTCCTTGAGTCTTATTCACAAATTTATTCTCAGCACATTTCAGTATCTGGCATATTTTGGGAAGGAAGAAATTGTTCTCTATTCTTCTAGGTTCTTCTGGCTGGTCTAAGAATTAAATTGACATGACGTAGATTAACAGGAGAAAATCAAACAAAATTTAATAACATGTGTACATGGAGAGGGGTTTCCCAGGTGGTGTTAGTGGTAAAGAACCCTCCTGCCAATGAAGGAGACATAAGAGATCCAGGTTTGATCCCTGGGTCAAGGTGATCCCCTGGAGGAGGGCATGGCAACCCACTCTAGCATTCTTGCCTGGAGAATCCCATGGACAAAGGAGCCTGGCAGGTTATAATCCATAGTGTCACACAAAGCTGGACATGACTGAAGCAACTTAGCCTACATGCATACATGCCAGAGACCCAGCAAAACCGAATAACTCCCAGTGTAACTGAAGACCTCACTTTAAATACTGACCCAGGGATTGAACCAGGGTCTCTTGCATTGCACGCAGATTCTTTACTGGCAGATTCTTTACCATCTGAACCATTAGGGAAGCCCACCTTAAATACCATGTTTACCTGAAGACAAAAAAGGTTTAAGACTTCAAAGGGAAGGAGGGCTATCCACACGGAGATGGGAAAGCAAAAGTTTAGTAAGCAAATGCTTGATGGGCCATGCTGCGTGAATGAGAAAGTGTGGAGAATAGCAATAGCTCTTTGGGATTATGACCACTGCATCTTCATGCTCATGAAACGCACAAGCGGGACTTCCCTGGTTGCTCAGTGGTTAACACTCCATATTCCTAATGCTGGAGGCCTGCGATTTGATCCCTGGTCAGGGAACTTGATCTCACATGCTGCAACTAAGACTCAGCACAGCCAAATAAATTAAAAAAAAAAAAAAGAAACACACAAGCACGGAAAAGAGAACAAAGTAGCCATCTGAGTATTCCCCCCACTCCTCTCATTATAGAAACCGATGAATACACCAGAGCAGGCGTGGGAGATCAAAGACAACTCGGGCACAACCGAGAAATAAACTGTTATTTCAAAAACTCAAACAGAAGAGAGCTATATTTTCATAATGATGAAGAATTTTAATCTTAATTAAAATTTTAAGCAGTATTTTCCTTTTTTATTACTAATGGGACCTAAAGACCCATATCAGATCTAGTTAAGTAAAAAGTGAAGACAGGGACTTCCCTGGCTGTCCAGTGGGTAAGACTTCGTGTTTCCATTGCAGGGGGCCTGGCTTCCATCCTGGGTTGGGGAACTAAGATCCCACAGCTCACGAGGTACAGCCAAAGGAAAAAGAAGTTAGTTTTCACTCTAGTCCCCCAAAAGCACACATCTGCTCTTATGACTACAACCTTACTTTATTTCCTGTTGGTCATTATTAACTTTATAGTTTATATATATTAATAGCATACAGTTATTTTTATTTACAATTCATATATGCCTATAATGCATAGTTATTATTTTTAAGAAATAAACCGATATGATATTACAATAGTGTTTTTCAAATGTGAGTAGTGTAATAATCCCTTTTAAAGAAGAGAAAGCAAATTATTTCATATTCCTAGAATAAAGTAATTTTCATGACTACTTTCCTTAAATATTCACAAACAATATTTACATAAAACCTGTCTATATTGTGCTTCAACTATAAAGCATAAATTAACTTACAAATAAAAAATAACAAAAAATTAATAAAATTCAAATAATAGATATGTTGTAATTAAAAAGAAACAGTGATACTGAGTTGAATAATGGAGAGTTGTATTTGGGATTTTCTGCTTCATTGCATATTGCCTTGATTTTGAACATGCTGGAATATTGCATCATTGGGCATTGCTTTTTATTTTTCCTTTTAAACAATGATACTAATTTTAACCAACTTGTTGTTTTGTTGGGCTGATCTGTCAGTAGCATCCACCAAACTGCAATAATAACATAATATTCTAACAACAAGAAGGCATAATGAAAACCTTTTCTTTTGTCTATTTATTACCTCATCTACTGAATAAATTGTTGCTAGTAAAATACACAAAGATAGGATCTTTACTGTGAGGTGCTATATGCTGTTAGCTGGCTCCACGTGCCACTTTTCTACCCCTCCTGACTGTGAAGCCTTGTTTACAAAGTGTCTGTAACATCACATGGCCTTCACGTGGCTCCCATACAATTGTAAACACACATGCACATTTGGGTATATGGTTATAAGGTAGTCACTGAGGCAATGGAGAGTATGCTCACATTATATTTTTTAAATTATCATTGAAATGAAAACATAAAATTTAGAAACTCTTGCAGAGAATTGGAGGATACCTTCTATGTTACAGAGATAATGGTTTTTATCAATCACTCTTTCTAGGCTGATTTCTGATTGGCATCACTTGCCACTGAAAGTGCAGGCATCCAAACAGATGTAAAAACTTGATCAATGGACATTGTTGTCTACTACTACTGCACATTGTTGTCCGGGACTACTAAATGCCTAATATGTCATGCAACTTAGTCTGCTCTACTCATCTCAGAAGGAAATTAAGACACTTGTAGTCATGGCAACTGGGAGAAGGCAATGGTACCCCACTCCAGTGCTCTTGCCTCGCAAATCCCATGGACGGAGGAGCCTGGTGGGCTGCAGTCCATGGGGTCGCTAGGAGTCGAACACAACTGAGCGACTTCACTTTTAATTTTCACTTGCATGCACTGGAGAAGGAAATGGCAACCCACTCCAGTGTTCTTGCCTGGAGCATCCCAGGGACGAGGGAGCCTGGTGGGCTGCCGTCTCTGGGGTCACACAGAGTCGGGCATGACTGAAGTGACTTAGCAGCAGCAGCAGCAGCAGCAGCAGCAGCAGCAGTCATGCCAACTAGGCTCCATAGGTGTTTCAGCTCAACGCTCTGTCTCTGGCACACCCTTCTTCCTCTGTTAGTCATGAACTTCCCCATGAGGTTGCTTACTATATTAGTTTCTGTACATCTCTGAAACACTAGTTAGAAATTTGTAGGCAAATGTAAAGAAAGCTGAGTGCTGAAGAATTGATGCTTTTGAACTGTGGTGTTGGAGAAGACTCTTGAGAGTCCCTTGAACCACAAGGAGATCCAACCAGTCCATCCTAAAGGAAATCAGTCCTGAATATTCATTGGGAGGACTGATGCTGAAGCTGAAACTCCAGTACTTTGGCCACCTGACGCAAAGACCTGACTCACTGGAAAAGACACTGATGCTGGGAAAGATTGAAGGCAAGAGAAGAAGGGGATGACAGAGGATGAGATGGTTGGATGGCATCACCAACTCGATGGACATGAATTTGAGCAGGCTCCAGGAGTTGGTGATGGACAGGGAAGCCTGGCGTGCTGCAGTCCATGGTGTCACAAAGAGCTGGACACGACTGAGCGACTAAACTGAACTGCGCCCTCTTAAGCACCTTCACAGATTTTTCTGATCAACATAAGTAAGCGTGGTTTTCCCCTGTCCCCTTTTAGAAATAATGATGCCTTATATAGCAGGATGATACAATGCTCTTTAAAGTGAAGCACAAGATGAATGAATCTTGCTAGGAAATAAAGGATTTTACAGGGAAAATAAATATTTTTTCAACAGTAGTCTTAAGCAGTACTTAAAATGAAGACAACACAAAGGTTTCAAATTTTTGATTGAAGGAAGGAAAGGGAATGTGGATGTGGAACTCTCATCTCATTTCCTGCTGGCAGACTCAGACAGGTGCAGGGGTGTTGGTGGGGAGGGGGCTTGCTGCACGCATTTCAGCCTTCTGTCCCACACCGTCTAAAATCCACAGCCTCTGTTTCAGGTCTGCCCCAACTAGTGCACTTGTAGCAGTCAAACGGAACTGGGTTTTAAAACCATAGCCGGAAATACAGACCCTTATTATTGTGTATTAAGTTGCTTCAGTTGTGTCTGACTCTTGGCAACCTCATGAACTGTAGCCCGCCAGCCTCCTCTGTCCATGGGATTCTCCAGGCAAGAATACTGGAGCAGGTTGCCGTGCCCTCCTCCAAGGGATATTCCCAAGCCAGAGATCGAGCCCACATCTCTTATGTTTCCTTCATCGACAGATGGGTTCTTTACCACTAGCACCACCTGGGATGCCCACAGACCCTTACTAGATGGATTCAAAGTTGAAGAGGTAAGTTTATTGACAGAAGACAACTTCTCACTTTATCTCCTGACCCCTTATTTTCCCTGCCCACTGTTCCTTAGCTCGTTCCCAGCCTTATGGGCTTGTTGCTGCTGCTGCTGCTGCTAAGTTGCTTCAGTCGTGTCCGACTCTGTGCGACCCCATAGACAGCAGCCCACCAGGCTCCTCTGTCCGTAGGATTCTCCAGGCAAGAACACTGGAGTGGGTTGCCATTTCCTTCTCCAATGCATGCAAGTGAAAATTAAAAGTGAAGTCCCTCAGTCATGTCCGACTCCTAGCAACCCCATGGACTGCAGCCCACCAGGCTCCTCCGTCCATGGGATTTGCCAGGCAAGAGTACTGGAGCGGGGTGCCATTGCCTATATGGGCTTGTTAAAGAGACCTTATATAAAACCCCATTTGTTAGATTTTATGATTTTTCAGAAAGTTAGAGTGCCCTCTTGTGGGAATATCAGGTAGTTCTCCAAGTGCTGCCAACCATCTAAATTTGTGTAACTTTTCCCAGGTGTGTTGAGAGGGACAGGCTCCCCAACTGTGGTTTGTTTTCATTTAACTAATCTCGATGGATTTCACAGCTATAGGTAAATGGAAAGAGGTGGAAATATGGTAGGCATTAACCAGTGGAATAAGATCATATTTTCCAAAACAATACTGATTTCTTTTTTCCCCCCTTTTTAAATGTGGTGGCGGTGGGAAGTGGGGAAAAGTTTGGTAAATTTCCAGAGCGAGTCAGAATAAGGACCTTCTATTCAAGAAACTACTAGATGTCTTTAATTCTTGGTTGGTTGTTTAGTTGCTAAGTTGTGTCCAAATCTTTTGTGACCCCATGGACTGTGACCTGCCAGGGTCCCCTGTCCAAGAGATTTCCCAGGCAAGAATACTGGAGTGGGTTGCCATTTTATTTTCCAGAGGGTCTTCCCGAACCAGGGACTGAACCCGCATCTCCTGCAGCTCCTACTTGGCAGGTGGATTCCTTACCACTGAATCACCAGGGAAGCCCTGTCTTTACTCACAAAGAAAACACTTATTTAGGCTACCAATGCCTTACACAACTCCTCTGGGGGTAATTAAACACTCAGACTTACACAAATATGACTATCAAATGATTGTATCTCATCATAATAGAGATGAGAGTGCTCACCTAAGCTGTATAAGACAAAATGAGGGTTAATAAGAGCTTAAAGACACAATTTGCTTGCTACTTCAAGGCATAAATCTTTTAAATATTTCATACACCAAATAGTATATGAGAGGAGTATAATTAACCCCCATTTACCTATTAGTCAGCTTCAAGCATTACCAACTCATTACTAATTTTTCATTATTAGAAGTAAATTGCAGGTTTTCCAGTGGCGCTAGTGGTAAAGAATCCGTCTGCCAAATGCAGGACATAAGAGACAGGTTTGGTCCCTGGGTCTGGAAGATCACCTAGAGAAGAGCATGGCAGTCTGCTCCAGTATTCTTGCTTGGAGAATCCCATGACAGAAGAACCTGGCAGGCTACTGTCCTTTCATTCATAAGTATTTCAGAAGTTAAAAGATTAAAATGCCCCTTTAAAAATACAACCACAAAATCATAACATATAGAATGAAAAGTAATTTATTATAAAAAATTGAAAAAATGTACAAATTTCCCTCATTATCTCTCTTTAAAAAAAATATTTAGACAAGTTTTAGGTTTACAATAAAATTGAGAGAAAAGTACAGAGGTATATGCCCTGTTTTCACACATGTGTCACCTCCCCCAATATCAACATCTCTCACCAGAATAGTGCTTTTATTTTAAACCAACAACGAAGCTACATGGATACATCACATCACACAAAGTCCATGGTGTTTACTCTTGGTGGTGTGAGTTCAGTGGGTTTGGACAAATGTATGATAACACATCCATCATTATAATAGTATCATACAGAATTTTTTACTCCCCTAAAATCTTCTGTGCTCTGTCTGTTCATCTCCCCCAACCCCCTCCAGCAACCAGTAATCTTTTATTGTCTCCATAGTTTTGTCTTTTAGAGAACGTCATGTAGTTGGAATCATACAGCATATAACTTTCTCAGTTTGGCTTCTTCCACTTAGTTATATTCCAGTAAGATTCCTCCATTTTCAATGGCTTGATAGGTCAGTTCTTTTTGGCACTGAATAATATGCCATTATCTGGATGTGCTGTTCCGTGCTTAGTTGCTCTTGGCGATCCCATGGACTGTAGCCTGGCAGGATCCTCTGTCCATGGAGATTCTCCAGGCAAGAATACTGGAGTGGGTTGCCATGCCCTCCTCCAGAGGATCTTCCCAACCCATATCTCCTGCATTGCAAGTGGATTCTTTACCGTCTGAGCCACCAGGGATGCCCAAGAATACCAGAGTGGGTATCCTATCCCTTCTGCAGGGATCTTCCTGACCTAGGAATCGGACTGCGGGCTTCTGCATTGCAGGAGGATTCTTTATCAGCTGAGCTACCGAGGAAGCTCAATTAAGTATTTTAAAGCTAATGTATTTCCTTTTTATTTTTTTAGATATAATGCTATTGCACACTTAATGCTATTGCAACTTTGCTCAGTTGTGTTTGATTCTTTCTTTGTGACCCCATGGGTTGTAGCCCACCAGATTCCTCAGTTCATGGAGTTCTCCAGGCAATAATACTGGAGTTAGTTGTCCTTTCATTCTCCAGGAATATCTCTCTGGAGATATTGCCAACTCAGGAACTGAATCCCAGGTCTCTCACATTGCAGGCAGATTCTTTACCATCTGAGCCACTAGGGAAGCCCTGTCTGGATGTACCACAGTTTATTTAACATTCACCTACTGAAGGACATCTTGGTTGCTTCCAAGTTTGGGCAAGTATAAATAAAGGTGGTGTAAATATTTGTGGGCAGGTTTTTGTGTGGATGTAAGTTTCTGACTCCTTTGGTAAATACCAAAGAACAAAACTATAGGATTTTAAGGTAAGAGAAAGTTTCATTTTGTAAGAAACCTCCAGTTACAGAGTGGTGATAACATTTTGCAGTCCTCCTAGCACTGGATGAGAGTTCCTGTTACTCCACATCCCTCTCCCACAGCATTTCGTGTTCTCAGCCTTCCAAATTTTGGCACTTCTAATGGGTGTGTAGTGGCATTGTTTTAATTTGCATTTCTCTGATGACATATGACGTGGAGCATCTTTTCATATGCTTACTTTCCATCCGTATATCTTCTTTGGTGAGGTGTCTGCTAAGATCTTTAGCCAGTTTTTAAATTGGGTTGTTTGTTTTCTTTTTGTTGTTTCTCTTAATTCTATAGGTTCTCTCTCTCTCCTCCATATATTCTTTTAAAGAATCTGAGCTGCTTGTCTGAAGTTTCTACAAGTTAGATTTTTCATGATGTATTAATATCCTTCTGATGTTATTCCTATGTTTCCTGTACTCGATCAGATTCAGGTTCTGTTTTTTGTTTAGCAAGGCTTGTTCACAAGCAGTGAAGTAGTCTTCCACCAGGAGGCGCAGTTGCTCTCTGTCAAGAATGTCAACCTCTTGATCTGGGCATTGATTCATTAACAAACTAATGTTTGCAAAATAGTAATATTGTAACTATGCCATCTATTCTTCTTTTATTAGGTTTTTATGATTTTTTTTGAATAAATTTCTCCTTATCAACTATTTTGTTACTTTATGATTTATATAAAGAGGCCAGAAAAATGCTTGGTTTTTCCTCTGCTTCTTAGTTTTCAGAATAATGAGTTGGTTTCCTAGCAGCCCATGGACTGGGGTCACAGAGTCCTACATGACTGAGCGACTTCACTTTCACTTTCCCTAACACCATCAAAGAGTGACCAGTAAGGTTTTTTTTTTAATCATAGTGAAAAAAATCATGAATTTTAAAAATCATAAATCATTTTTAAAATCATGTATGTAAATGTATCTGATATTTTTCATTCACCCACTAAGTCACTATACTTATTGATGCTCAAATCATTCCATCTTTGACCAGTGTAAGTCTATTCAAGTCATCTCCTCAATCATTTTGACACCACCCTATTAGTCTTTAAAAATCTCCCTGCCTTCAGCTAAGATAAGATGTTCCAGGCTTTTTTTACATTTCCAACCTGAACTTGAAATTAGTTATTTCTCCAAAGTGATGGTTTTCAAAGTGTGACTGGGGGGCCCCTGGGCGTCCCTGTGATCCTATCATGGGGTTTGTGTGGTCACAATTTTTTTCATAAAAATACTAAGATGCTATTTGCTCTTTTAAACTCTCTTTGTCTCACAAATACATACAGAGTTTCCCATGGTTACATGATGTATGATATTATGATTGTAGAAGCAGCTATAAGAATTCTGCTGTCATTTATTAAGCCAGATATTAGAAAAATTTACAATGGCACTCTTCTAAGTAGTTTTTGTTAACAGATTTTTAAAATTTTTACATGTTTTAATTTCTAATGCACTAAACATCAATAGATATAACCCACATCAATAAACTCTGGGGCCTCTCACAGTTTTAAGAATTTAAAGAGATTTAGGGAACAAAATGTTTTGAGAACAACTACTCTAAGGAGTCTTGGTTCCTTTTAATTGAAGATAGTATTTAGAGATCACAATCTAGGATCTAGAGATATTCATGGTTACTGGGTTGGCCATAGTCCCTAGGCCGTTTCATAGGCAAATTTATATATAACATTACTACTGTCCTCCCTTTTTTGGATAAAATGTACTATGTACACTTCTCTCCATGTAGCTTTTTTCTCACTGAATAATATTGTTTCCAGGAACTCACTTCATTGTGTTCGTTTACAATTTATTCAACTAGCCATTTGTTGAGGAATTTCCATATTTTATTATATATGGTGCTGCAGTGAACAATCTTGCACGTGCTTTTACTACTATATCTTTAGGACAGAATTCTAGAAATGAGTGAATGTGTACAACTCTGCTATATATTGAGATTCTTTTTACTTCCACAGTACAGATGAAGGAAGGCTTCCCCCAGTGGCTCAGCTGCCAAGAATCCGCGTGCAATGCAGACCCCTGGGTCAGAAAGATTCTCCTGGGGAAGGGTATGGCAACTCACTCCAGTATCCTTGCCTGGGAAATCCCATGGACAGAGAAGCCTGGCCGGCTACGGTCCAAGGGGTCGCAAGAGAGTCAGACACGACTTAGCAACTAAACAATAACAGCAACAGATGAAGGAACAGACTGAGACAGCTGCTCAGGGTCACTTTTCCAGTCACTGACCAAAGACTTAACGTCTCCACATACTGTGTAGGTCTCGGGAAGAGAAAATTCTAAGGTGGGAGAGCAAATACAGAATTTTACACTTGGACGTCACATTCATTGAGTCACATATTCTCATTCTTCCAATATCCAGCACACCAGTTCTTCCTTAACAGAACCTCTAGTCCTCCGACCTCTCATACCCTTCAGGTAACTAAGCAGCCCCTGGCCCCCGCCCCCGCCGCTTCCGGTAATTTGGACCAGTACTGCCGGCGAGGTGTGCGGGTCTGCGCGCATGCCCAGCCGCTACGCGCAGGTTGGAGTCG